>CAJHQP010004372.1:0-56178 GCA_905132765.1 Moricandia arvensis | reverse complement strand
CTAATTAATATACACTCGTCACCTTCCTAACACTACAAGATGCTGCCGCAATACCGACGGCCATTTTCGTCAGAATTTCGTCGGGAACGGCCCATTTCCGACGAATTTCCGACGAAAATGACCGTCGGTATGGTTTCGTCGGAAACCCAAATGTCGTCGGGAATCCGTCGGAAATTTCTGACGGAATTCCCGAGAATTTCCGACGACAACAATTTCCGACGCCATTCCGACAACAATCTACCATCGGAAAATTTCGTCGGAAAAAGCCGTCGGAAATTCCCGACGGACAAAAGCCGTCGGAAATTCCCGACGGACAAACGCCGTCGGAAATTCCCGACGGACAAAAGCCATCGGAAATTCCCGACGGACGAACGCCGTCGGAATGCCGTCGGGAATTTCCGGATTTGAATTTAAAAATTGTTTTTTAATATTTTTGTTTTTAAATTTATTTAATTGAATTATTTAAAAATATTAAAATTTAAATATAGAAATTTAAACAAAAATATATTATAGAAATTTTAAAGTTTTACAAAATTAAAAAAAACATTCAAAAAGTTCATAATTTAAAAAAAAACACTAAAACCTTCTAAAAAAATGTCTTTCATCCTCTTCATAAGTTCCTGGTTTAACCTCCTTGTCTCCACCATCTCCTCTCGATATGCCGTCATCTTAGCCGACTGTTGCTCCATTTGAGCCGATTATTGTGCCATCTATAAATACAAATAACATTTTAAAAAAATTAATTATTAGAAAACGTTTTTTAACAAAATGTTTTAAAATGTTATATCAACCTTTTTTTATAAATACAAATAACCTTTTTAAAAATGTTTTAAATCATTAAAATAATTATTAGGAAAACGTTTTTAAAATTTTTTTTATATATGTATAAGTATAAGAAAACGTTTTTTTAAGAAAACTTTTATATAAATATTTTAACTTTAAAATTCCAAAAACAAGAAAATAAACTAACATTCACAAAAACACAATCAAAACTAATGTAAATCACAACCTAACAACACAAATCTAAGATCTAATTCCTAAAACTAATCCATTCTAACCAAAGACCATCAATTTGAAAACCTAAATTCCATAAAGCTAACTTCCAAATCCTCAAAAAACAACTAATAAGAATAGGGAATGGATTACTTACATGATTTGGGATAGAAATATGAGAGATTTAGGTGATTTTGAGCCAAAATCGGAGAGGAAAATATGAAGAACTCGCGGAGAAGGGGAAGAGACCCGAGAGAAGATAAGAGAAATGGAGAAGGAAGAAGAAGGGGAAAATATAATTAAAAAAATCCCGACGCGAGACTTTCCGTCGGGAATCCATCGGTTTAATTTTAAAAAAAGTTTCGAATTTTTTCGTTCCCGGTAAACCATTTTCCCGACGGCATTCCGACCAAATCGTCGCCGTCGGAAAATTGCCGTCGAGAGTTCGTCGGGATACTTGTTTTTTCGAGGATAAGCGAATAATGTCTTTTTCCGTCGGTAATTACTCACGGATTCCCGACGAAAGGCTTAATTAATTGAGAAAATGTCTAATTTTGCCATTTTTAGATACAAAAAATGTCGAAATGACACTTCTTAAATGTGTAATAGGATATTTGTTCACAAGGAATGAAATTTTCAACTAAGAAAATTATTACGAAGAACATCGACATATTCTTTATATATCACTTAAAACATATAAGTGTTAAGGTGATATATAAAGAATAGGTCGATGTTCTTCGTAATAATTTTTTATATGAAAATTTCATTCCTTGTGAACAAATATCCTATTACACATTTAAGATGTGTCATTTCGACATTTTTCCGTATCCAAAAAAATGGGTAAAATTAGACATTTTCTCAATTAATTAAGCCTTCCGTCGGGAATCCGTGAGTAATTACCGACGGATTCCCGACGGACACATGTAGTCCGTCGGAAATCCGTCGGTAATTACTCACGAATTCCCGAATCCGTCGGTAATTACTCACGAATTCCCGACGGAAGGCTTAATTAATTGAGAAAATATCTAGTTTTGCCATTTTTTTTGGATACGAAAAATGTCGAAATGACACTTCTTAAATGTATAATAGGATATTTGTTCACAAGGAATGAAATTTTCATCTAAAAAAATTATTACGAAGAACATCGACATATTCTTTATATATCACTTAAAACATATAAGTGTTAAGGTGATATATAAAGAATAGGTCGATGTTCTTCGTAATAATTTTTTTATATGAAAATTTTATTCCTTGTGAACAAATATCCTATTACACATTTAAGATGTGTCATTTCGACATTTTTCGTATCCAAAAAAATGGTAAAATTAGACATTTTCTCAATTAATTAAGCCTTCCGTCGGGAATCCGTGAGTAATTACCGACGGATTCCCGACGGACACCATGTAGTCCGTCGGAAATCCGTCGGTAATTACTCACGGATTCCCGAATCCGTCGATAATTACTCACGAATTCCCGACGGAAGGCTTAATTAATTGAGAAATATATAGTTTTGCCATTTTTTTGGATACGAAAAATGTCGAAATGACACTTCTTAAATGTATAATAGGATATTTGTTCACAAGGAATGAAATTTTCATCTAAAAAAATTATTACGAAGAACATCGACATATTCTTTATATATCACTTAAAACATATAAGTGTTAAGGTGATATATAAAGAATAGGTCGATGTTCTTCGTAATAATTTTTTTATATGAAAATTTCATTCCTTGTGAACAAATATCCTATTACACATTTAAGATGTGTCATTTCGACATTTTTCGTATCCAAAAAAATGGTAAAATTAGACATTTTCTCAATTAATTAAGCCTTCCGTCGGGAATCCGTGAGTAATTACCGACGGATTCCCGACGGACACATGTAGTCCGTCGGAAATCCGTCGGTAATTACTCACGGATTCCCGAATCCGTCGGTAATTACTCACGAATTCCCGACGGAAGGCTTAATTAATTGAGAAAATATCTAGTTTTGCCATTTTTTTGGATACGAAAAATGTCGAAATGACACTTCTTAAATGTATAATAGGATATTTGTTCACAAGGAATGAAATTTTCATCTAAAAAAATTATTACGAAGAACATCGACATATTCTTTATATATCACTTAAAACATATAAGTGTTAAGGTGATATATAAAGAATAAGTCGATGTTCTTCGTAATAATTTTTTAGATGAAAATTTCATTCCTTCTGAACAAATATCCTATTACACATTTAAGAAGTGTCATTTCGACATTTTTCGTATCCAAAAAATGGCAAAATTAGACATTTTCTCAATTAATTAAGCCTTCCGTCAGGAATCCGTGAGTAATTACCGACGGATTCCCGACGGCCTTTGGCATTTATAGTTTGGGGTTTCATAATATTGTGGATAACTTCATTATATGATAATCTCTGTATATTAATGATTTAGAGGGACTATAACTATTAAATATTTAAATAATACCGATTACACAAAGCACTTATTGTGAAAGTAGATTTCCGCAATGTATGTCTTTAAATGTATAAGTGTTAATGTGATATATAAAGAATATGTCGATGTTCTTCGTTATAATTTTTAGATGAAAATTTCATTTCTTGTGAATAAATATCCTATTACACACTTAAGAAGTGTCATTTCGACATTTTTTCGTATCCAAAAAATGACAAAATTAAGCATTTACTCAATGAAATTAGACGGCCGTCGGAAATCCATCGGGAATTACCGACGGATTCCCGACGGACTTGCATGTGACTGTCGGTAATCCGTCGGGAATGCCCGACGGATTCCCGACGACCGTCTAATTTCATTTTGAAACCTCAAACTGTCGGGAATCCGTCGGAAAATACCGACGGATTCCTGACGGAGCCAGTTTCCGTCGGGAATTACTGACGGAGTTCTGACGGATTCCCGATGCTGTCCAATAGTAACAAAAATCGTCAAGATGTTGTCGGATTTCTGTCGGTATTTCCCGACAGAAGAGATGTTGTCAGAATTTCGTCGGGTTTTGCTGACGAAATTCCGACGAAAACAAAATTACCATTTTCGTCAGGTAGCCGTCGGAATGTCGTCGGTATATTCTGACGGCCGCGCTCTCCGTCGGAATGCCCGTCGGAAATTGCCCTTCTTTCTTGTAGTGTAAAACTGGTTAACTTAACAATAACCCATTTTAAATAAAATAATATGTTGTTTAAATATGAGAAGAATGTTGACTAAAATCACTTTTAAAAGTGTGTGGTCGAACCTACATATAATATTTTTTTTGTTTTCAGCCTTTTGAGCATACAAATATTTATAACTAGAGTTATAGAGTTTATTTTAATATATAGTATAAAAAGATTGTGACATATGAATTATTAAAGAGTTGTGGTATATTTTCTAATATAATAAGGACACATAAACAATGGGAAAGAACAAAATCTTACAAGATTTGAATTAATTGTCGTCTAATCATATACTACTGAGAGATCTAAAAGTGGAAAAGTATCTATAAAGATTTGTTATGTAAAAGCATCTTCTTAATGGCGTCATGTAGATTAAATAAATTGTCATAATCTGTTACATCAGTTTCATTACGTCGACGACTTAAACACCTACTAACTTAATTACAATAGGATTGAGTGATTTTTTTTTTATCATTATAAATACTGATCGATTATTTGGTAACATATGAATAAATATTGAACGCTTCTTTGATAGTATATGAATATAACTATGTACACAAATATAACTCAACTCGGCGGCGGACAAAAAAAAAAAAAAAAAACTCAACTCAAACTCTAAAGTGTAATTAAAGTTCATTATTGATAACATGTTTGAATAGTACATCAAATAACTTGCCATGTTTGCATTTTTTTATCATATAAACACTGATCGATTATTTGGTAACATATAAATAAATATTGATCGATTCTTTGATAGTATATGAATATAACTATGTACACAAATATAACTCAACTAAAACTCTAAAGTGTAATTTTTTTTTGGCATCCTCTAAAGTTAAAGTTCATTATTGATAACATGTATGAACAGTACATCAAATAACTAGCCATGTTTGCATTGTCCTGTCGTCTTTGCGGACAAAATGACCTTAGTTATCACTTCAGCTTCATACAAATACAAAACATTATTGGATTAGCATCTATAGTCCACGATCTTGTGCCAAATGCATGTACGTATAAATGCAAATCCATGTATAAAGTTTTTTTTTATATATTCAATTTGAAAAGGAAATATATATTTTTGTTTTGTTGAAAAATGAAAATTTCTTTTTTGTTAAGTTTCCTTTTATCTGTGGAGTTTTCTTTCATATCCTATAACTTTTAAATTTTGCAGCAAATAAAATAAATTTGCAACGGTCGTCTCCAACGTTCATATAGCTTTTAATTTTTTTTTATCATTTCCCTATAACGACAAAGACATCTCCGGAGGATAGTTTGTGCCCACAGGTTCCTTCAAAACTTACCGTTTAGAATAGATAACCACCGTCCGATTTCACAGTTGCAACGGGAAAAAAAGCAACGGTTCAGATCTGTCGACCGTTTAAAGCAACTCCGTTCTCCTATATATACCCCTCTCCCTCACTCTAGATTTTCAAACTAAAAATGCTCTAAGTAGCTTCAGCTTCTTCTTCTTCTTACACTCTTATTATAGTTTAATACTCTTCTCGTTCTGATCTTTCATTCTTCTTCTCGTAACTCTGAGGTTCACTCACAGCTATTGTGAACCAACGTAACAATGATGAAACCACCAGTTTGTTCTTCGTCTCCAACGATCAAAACTCTCCTCTGAGCTCCACGTTGCAGCTCCTTTTGTAAACCACATTGTAAGTTAGCTTACAACAGAATGTTTATATCATTTTTTATTTAATATGGTAGCTAATAGACTAAAAGACAGTGGCTTATCTTCTATAGAGTCAACGGAATGACTCTGAAAGGGTGCCGGAGTTATAGACAGCCGGGGACAATAATGGTGGGATCTTCCCTGCAAAACCACACCAGGTACTTAATTAATTAAACTTTTGCAAATATTATACTATTCATTCAAAATGTTTTAATAAATTAATACTACGAGCTAGAGAAAATACTTAAAAAGAAATTAAAATTACCAAGTTAGTTAGATTTATTACCTTATTCTCAGATGAATAATAATGAATTAAATGAAAAGAGGTTAGTCAAAACAATAATAATGAACTAAACTAAAAGAGTTTATATAATTTAACTTATTACCTTGCGACCCATTGTAAGTCAGCTTATAACCGATTTTATATAATGAGTTAAGTTAAAAGTTTAGTCAAAATAATAATAATGAATTAAACTGCATGCATGCAGGCTTACCGATTTTATATAATTTGTTATTTAATCTGGTAAATAATAACGAATTAAATTAAAAAGTTTAGTCAAAATAATAATAATAATGAATTAAACCGCATGCATGCAGGCTTACCGATCTTATATAATTTGTAATTTAATCTGGTAAATAAGAACGAATTAAATTAATAGTTTAGTCAAAATAATAGTAATAATGAATTAAACCGCATGCATGCAGGCTCACCGATTTTATATAATTTGTTATTTAATCTGGTAATAATAATGAATTAAATTGCATGCATGCAGGCTTTGGGGTTCTTTATGAGCTCGAATCTCACGGTGGAAGGTCTAATCATAAAAAACAGCCCGCAGTTTAGTTTCAGATTTGACGGGTGTCAAGGAGTTCACGTCCAGACCCTTCGCATCACTGCTCCACCGTTTAGTCCCATCACTGACGGCATCCACATCGAAAACTCCAACCCCGTTTCCATCTACAACTCCGTCATTTCTCACGGTATTCACAGAAAAAGTTATTTATTTATTTATTTTTGGTCACAAAAAGTTATAAAAGCCATTAAATAACCACTAAAAAGTTCAAAAACGTTAGCCACCCAAAATTAACATTTATTTTCGTTAAAATTTATAGTGTTTTTCAAATCAGACAGTAAACTTAGTGGATTAAAGGGTCAAACAGGCTGTGTAATATGTTTATAATTAAGCTTGGCAGAAAAAATCCCTTAAAATTAACTTTAATAACAAACAATCCAACAAAAAAAAAAGAGAAATATAGATTTCAAGAGAACTAAGGAGAAATGATTGATGACTGAATAATTAAAGTCATGGTTCCATTTAGCAGGAGATGATTGTGTATCGATTGGTTAATGTTCATCAACCTCGATAGAAGAAGTTGGTTAAGAGGGCAGGAGCCACAAGGAAGTTGGGAAGAAGGATTTGATCAATCTCGATAGAATAAGAAGATGGTACGTGCTGTTTATCTTTTTGTCAATTGATCCTTCAAATAATTGGTTTGTTCGGAATGATTATATCTTACCTGTATCAATATTATTAGGCTAGCGTTTGGTCTATAGATATTGATGATTCTGCTTATAATTTGGTATAGTTTAGCAACCTGTGCTTGAATCGTTGAGACACTAAATCAGTGTAAGGGTCAACTAATTCTCAGTGATGATCTTTATACGTTTGGAAAATTAAATTTTATCTTGTGAACTATATTCTAATAAGTCGAGAAAGATTATTGAAATAAGTTAAGAGTAACTGCAACTACTGAAACTGTTGGACTTTGATCGGGTCCAATAATTTGATCGCAATATTGGTTATGCATTGTATAACTCCTTTATATACTTTTACCAAATCGCCCATCTCTAGTGACGTTGATTCGTCAAAGTTTTGAGTTTCGTGTTTGATTTCAGACAATGAGAAGCACGTAATATTTCATAAATAATTTTTTCAGAAGTATATAAGATCATTTTTTGGTGCAGTATATAAAAGAGCATTTGATATATATATTATTAAAAATGAAATTAATATTTTGTTAAGTTTGCAACAACAAAAATATCCATCAAATATGATAAAAACAACTCCCATAAAACTGTTGAAAATTAAACTTGATTTGGGCTAATTATCTACTAAACATGTTTTAGTCCAAACTTGACCCAAATTCTAGAATGTGTCTAGATTACTCCTCCATCTCCTTATGAGAAATATCTAGATATATTGTTGGAATTATCTAGATAATTAGAATAAAATAATCTAGATATTTAGTAAGAATTCTCTAGATTTAGGAATAAAATATTTGAGATATTTTGTACTTTGGAGGCTATAAATACCTCCACTCTCTTCTCATTTTGTATCATCCAAGTTTTCAAGAATCATCCAAGAAATAAAAAAAGTTTCCTCTTCATAAAATCTCTTCTCTTCAAACACTTAAACACTTTCTTCATTTCTAATAAGTTTCTCATTCCAACAAAGTGGTATCAGAGCTACAAGATCATTTTGAAGATGGCAAGTAGTGGTGTTCCCTTCCAAGTTCCAATGCTCACAAAGAGCAACTATGACAATTGGAGTTTAAGGATGATGACTATCTTAGGAGCACATGATGTATGGGAGATAGTTGAGAAAGGCTTCATTGAACCAGAGAATGATGGTGGTTTATCTCAAGCTCAAAGAGATGGTTTGAGAGATTCAAGAAAGAGAGACAAGAAGGCTCTCTGTCTAATCTATCAAGGTTTAGATGAAGATACATTTGAGAAGGTTGCTGGAGTAAAGACGTCTAAAGAAGCATGGGAGAAGCTTCAGACCTCTTACAAGGGAGCGGAACAAGTTAAGAAGGTACGTCTACAAACTTTACGAGGAGAATTTGAGTCATTACAAATGAAGGAAGGTGAACTCATCTCAGATTACTTCTCAAGAGTCTTGACGGTTACTAATAACCTAAAAAGAAATGGTGAGAAGTTAGATGAGGTGAGAATAATGGAGAAAGTTCTTAGATCGCTGGATTCAAAGTTTGAGCATATTGTTACCGTAATTGAAGAGACAAAAGACTTGGAGACAATGACGATGGAGCAACTTCTTGGATCACTACAAGCTTATGAAGAAAAGAGGAAGAAGAAAGAGGATATTGTTGAGCAAGTTCTCAAGATGAGAATTGATCACAAAGAAGAAAGTAGTCGAAATCATCCAAGACGTGGTGGCGGTCATTTCAGAGGACGAGGTCGTGGTGTAAATGGACGAGGTTGGAGACCATATGAAGACAACTTTAACCAAAGAGGAGAGAGCTCATCAAGAGGTCGTGGAAGAGGAAATGCAAAATCAAGGTACGATAAATCAAACGTCAAATGCTATAGTTGCGGAAAGTTTGGACATTATGCTTCTGAATGCAAAACTCCAAACAACAATAGAGTTGAAGAGAAGTCCAACTATGTTGAAGAGAAGTCCAACTATGTTGAAGAAAGGAGTAAAGAAGAAGATATGCTATTGATGGCTTACAAGAAGGATGAGCCAAATGAAGTTAGCAGATGGTACCTTGATAGTGGTGCTAGCAATCACATGTGTAGGAACAAAAACATGTTTGTGGAGCTTGATGAATCGGTGAAAACCAATGTGGCTTTGGGAGATGAATCGAAGATGGAGGTGAAAGGTAAAGGTAATATTCTCATCCGCTTGAAGAATGGAAATCATCAATTCATTTCCAATGTTTATTACATCCCAAGCATGAAGACCAACATCTTGAGCCTAGGACAACTCTTGGAGAAAGGTTATGATATTCGACTAAAGGATAATAACCTTACTTTAAGAGATAATGCAAATAATCTCATCACAAAAGTACCAATGTCAAGAAATAGAATGTTTGTCCTAAACATTCAAAATGACATTGCACGATGTCTCAAGATGTGCTACAAGGAGGAGTCATGGCTTTGGCATCTTCGGTTTGGGCATCTCAACTTTGGAGGCTTAGAGCTACTTTCTAAGAAAGAAATGGTGAGAGGATTACCTTGCATCAACCATCCAAACCAAGTGTGTGAAGGGTGTTTACTTGGAAAGCAATTCAAAATGAGTTTTCCAAAGGAGTCGAAGACAAGAGCAAGAAAACCATTAGAGCTCATACATACAGATGTATGTGGCCCAATCAAACCAAGCTCATTTGGTAAGAGTAACTACTTCCTTCTCTTTATTGATGATTTTTCAAGAAAGACATGGGTTTATTTTTTGAAAGAAAAATCAGAAGTGTTTGAAAATTTCAAAAGGTTTAAAACCCATGTTGAGAAGGAAAGTGGTCTTGTGATTAAGACCATGAGATCCGATCGGGGAGGAGAATTTATGTCCAAGGAATTTCTGAAGTATTGTGAAGATAATGGTATTCGAAGACAATTGACGGTGCCAAGAACCCCTCAACAAAATGGAGTAGCGGAAAGAAAGAATAGGATTATTCTTGAGATGGCAAGAAGCATGCTCAAGAGTAAGAATCTACCAAAGGAGTTATGGGCAGAAGCAGTCGCGTGTGCGGTGTACATATCAAACCGATCTCCAACGAAGAGCGTTTCTGGAAAGACACCACAAGAAGCTTGGAGTGGAAGGAAGCCCGGTGTCTCACACCTAAGAGTCTTTGGAAGCCTTGCTCACGCACATGTTCCAGACGAGAAGCGGAGCAAACTAGACGACAAAAGTGAGAAGTACATTTTCATTGGGTATGATGCTAACTCCAAAGGCTACAAACTCTACAATCCTGAAACAAAGAAGACAATTATAAGTCGGAATGTCATCTTTGATGAAGAAGGAGAATGGGATTGGAGATCAAATAATGAAGACTACAACTTCTTTCCATCTTTTGAAGAAGAGAACTTTGAGCAAATAAGAGAAGAACCAGCTACACCACCAACTTCACCAACACCAAGTTCTCAAGGGGATGAAAGCTCAAGTGAAAGGACTCCACGTTTTAGAAGTCTACAAGACATTTATGAGGTAACCGAAAATCAAGACAATCTCACTTTATTTTGTCTTTTTGCGGATTGCGAGCCTATGAACTTTGAAGAAGCTCAAGAAAAGAAGTCATGGAAAAGTGCAATGGATGAAGAAATCAAGTCAATCCAAAAGAATGATACATGGGAATTGGCTTCACTTCCTAATGGGCATAAGGCAATAGGTGTGAAGTGGGTGTACAAGGCAAAGAAGAACTCTAAAGGAGAAGTTGAAAGATACAAGGCGAGACTGGTGGCAAAAGGGTATAGTCAAAGAGCCGGAATCGACTATGATGAGGTATTTGCTCCAGTTGCTCGTTTAGAAACAGTTAGGCTAATCATTTCATTGGCAGCCCAAATGAGATGGAGGATACATCAAATGGATGTCAAATCTGCCTTCTTAAATGGAGACCTAGAGGAAGAAGTTTACATTGAGCAACCAAAAGGCTACAAAATCAAAGGAGAAGAAGACAAAGTCTTAAGGTTGAAGAAGGCACTTTATGGATTAAAGCAAGCACCAAGAGCATGGAATACTCGGATTGATAAATACTTCAAGGAAAAAGATTTCATCAAGTGTCTATATGAGCATGCACTTTATATCAAAACCCAAAACAACGATATATTGATTGCATGCTTGTATGTGGATGACTTGATATTCACTGGCACCAATCCGATTATGTTTGAAGATTTCAAGATGGAGATGACAAAGGAGTTCGAGATGACTGATATTGGATTAATGTCATACTACCTTGGCATTGAAGTAAAGCAAGAAGAAAATGGAATCTTCATCACTCAAGAAGGATATGCTAAAGAAGTGCTTAAGAAGTTCAAGATGGAAGACTCAAATCCAGTTTGTACACCAATGGAATGTGGAGTCAAGTTATCAAAGGAAGAAGAAGGAGAGAGTGTTGATCCAACACTCTTTAAGAGCTTAGTTGGAAGTCTACGTTATCTAACTTGCACAAGGCCCGACATCCTACACGCGGTTGGAGTTGTGAGTCGATATATGGAGCATCCAACAATAACTCATTTCAAGGCAGCTAAGAGGATCTTACGCTATATCAAAGGTACAATCAACTTTGGCTTGTATTACTCTATCTCTGACGATTACAAGCTTTTTGGATATAGCGATAGTGACTGGGGTGGAGACGTTGATGACCGGAAAAGCACAAGTGGCTTCGTATTTTTCATTGGAGAAACCGCTTTCACATGGATGTCAAAGAAGCAACCAATTGTTACCCTTTCTACTTGTGAAGCGGAGTATGTAGCGGCTACTTCATGTGTTTGCCATGCTATTTGGTTACGAAACTTGCTAAAGGAGTTGAGCCTACCACAAGAGGAGCCAACGAAGATCTTTGTTGATAACAAGTCGGCAATAGCATTGGCGAAGAATCCAGTCTTCCATGATCGCAGTAAGCACATTGATACTCGTTATCACTACATTAGAGAATGTGTTACCAAGATGAATGTGCAATTGGAGTATGTGAAGACAAATGATCAAGTAGCTGATATCTTCACCAAGCCACTCAAGAGGGAAAACTTTATCAAGATGAGGAGTTTACTCGGAGTAACAAATCAAGTTTAAGAGGGGGTGTTGAAAATTAAACTTGATTTGGGCTAATTATCTACTAAACATGTTTTAGCCCAAACTTGACCCAAATTCTAGAATGTGTCTAGATTACTCCTCCACCTCCTTATGAGAAATATCTAGATATATTGTTGGAATTATCTAGATAATTAGAATAAAATAATCTAGATATTTAGTAAGAATTCTCTAGATTTAGGAATAAAATATTTGAGATATTTTGTACTTTGGAGGCTATAAATACCTCCACTCTCTTCTCATTTTGTATCATCCAAGTTTTCAAGAATCATCCAAGAAATAAAAAAAGTTTCCTCTTCATAAAATCTCTTCTCTTCAAACACTTAAACACTTTCTCCATTTCTAATAAGTTTCTCATTCCAACAAAAACTATTCTACACTCATTCATCATCATTTGATGAAATCTTTGTATCTCTCTTTCTCATTTAAAACCAAATCAAACAACTCTTTTTCAATAAAGTAAACCATATAAATCACTTAGAATCTGATCTTCAATTTAATTACGTGTAGTCTTTTACTAATTTCATAGCTGAAAACATCTTTCAACACTTGTGGTGAACCTGGCAACATACTCTGCTGCATCTTCTCTCGACAAACACCATCATATAAGGCTGAGAGCTAATAATAGACTCATCATTTGTTTCGACCTATAGTTTATATTTCTGCACTCATACAACAAAACAACAAAGTAACATTAACACTCTTGCTTTGTTTTGTCCCAAATGAAATGGAAGATCGCACTAGATATACATTTGATTCGGATGTAAGTGATTTTAGAATTGTATACATACCTCTTCAAGGTCTTAAGCCAACAACATAGAACATCATTAATAAAAAAAAAAATGTTATGGATTCCTGCCACTATTTCTATAGGATTTTCGAGGGTTTTAAAAGTAAAAAGACTGGTAAATAAAGGGAAAGAGCATATTCAACCAATTTCTTGAGACCAAATATACTTAGAGAAGCAAGAGCGAGGTGTGTGGAAGAAGATGAAAATTCTATCAAAAGCGCATTCAAATTCTACACCAAACACAACAATTGGATTGCGATTTTTGATACCTTTATTGGGCCACTAAATGGGCTTTATGCAAAGCTTACAATCAGAACCTCACAACTTTGTTTTCTGTCGCTGAAGGAAATGAGCAGTAGAGTAGAATTGAAGCTGAACCTCGATTCTTGAGTTTCAGGCCTACTACTACTACTTTATCATCCATCACTGTCAGCACTCTTTCTGCTCATATGTCAATAACCAACGGCTACATTTCTCTCTTCTCTGAATAAATGTGCCCAGGTGTCTCTCTACTCGTCATCACTCTCTCAAGTGTCAAACTCTCTTTCTGCTCATATATTCAACAACGGCTACATTTCTCTCTTATTGTTCTGGAGATTCTTTTTTTTTGTTTTTACTTAACAAACCATTCTGAGTGTCTAACATTGATTCAGGTAATCACAACGATCTAAGAAGATTCATTATTGAATGACTGTTTAATCTTCAAATTAGCTATAACGAATCTTAAGTTTCCTTAGTGCTGATTGACAATAGTGAAAGGTTTGTTTCTTTCTTTGAACAGAGGCGCAAGGATCATTTCCAAATGTGTGTTAAAAGCTCTGATTCTTCAAGTGTAGTGTAGAGACTACTACATATGGATCTCTCCCTTCAGGTGGGGAGATAATATGTAGGGCTATCTACGTCCTAAATGACACCTTTTTTGAGACATTGCATGAATGAACACATATCTTATGTTGCAGGGTTTGTTTGTTCTTGTCTATTCAGATACTGTAACCAGGTCTTGGAGGATCAAGAAGCAACCACCATACTCCGTCAGAGACTTGCTTAAACAGAAACTAAGAAATCGATCATGGTATGTATCATTACCTTTTCTTTCTCATGTTTTCTTAAAATGTTTTTCAAAACTTTATTTTTTTTTATTAGGGGAAAGATTTATATTACTAGATTGATAATAGGACACTTTGGTGTGCATTCATAATGTGTAACACACAAATAGAAAGTACGTCCTGTCATTGATTTGATCGTTAGAGATTGTTATGATTTATAATGTGTAAACATATGTAGAAAGTACGTCGAGTCATTGATTTGATCGTTAGAGATCGTTATGATTTATTTTGTCTTTTACACAGTTATTATGATCACCTCCTAAGTCACTCCTTAAATCAATCTTGTAATACACAATTTCCCCTCTCGTATTTTCAAAAGGTTTTGCTTGTTTTCTTGTGTGTGTTGCTGGCTTGTTTGTGTGTTTGTGTGTTTGCAGGTTTGCTCAAAGTGGCCTAGAAATGGGAAGCAGTGTGTGTCTGTCTATGAACCTCAAGAGCCCTTGTGCGTACATGTATGTCACTATGACACTCTCCTGTTGGAACTCATGGTTTAATCAAACTCTATTTACTTTCTCTGCAAGCTAACCTTTACAACAACAATGAATCTCTGGTTAAAATCTCCATAAAATGTTTTTTTCTCTCTATCAGATGTTGATTGCTGGGTCTGTGAATCTCTGGTTAAAATCTCCATAAATCCTAGCTGTTCTCAAACGACAGGTTTGGTTATTACTAGTAAAATATCAACACTCAAGCTGGTCTGGAGATTGATTGTCCCTTTTGGTTTCTGTACAGTTGATCCGGAGGAAGTTGGTGAAGACAGAGCCAAAGAAGGCATAATGAGAATGAATATGCAAGAAATCTTTATAGAAATGGACAATAAGCCCAATTGTAAGTATACTTGTGATTGTATATATTGATTGACAAAAAGAACATTCATGAGGAGTCAGAATCATATTCAGTGTTTCTTCTGAAACAGCATAGATTATTAAGAGTTTCAAAGTCTATTCGGATAAAACAGAAGACTGATCCAGCTTTGTGTAGTAGTGTATGTTCATCTCTTGTAGCAGAGTACTTGTTCATTTTTCAGTATGTGTAATACTTAACTTCTAACACAAACAATATCAAGGTTTCTCTACCTTCCCTTTTTTTTTTTCTGAGTTCAATGGATTGTAGGATCTTATGCAATTACTTAACATCTAAATGCGTTTTAGTGGGCATTGAAAATGAAGGGAACAAAAAACAGTAACGAAAAATTTGATAAGCAAAAAAAAAGGTCTACACCAGAGTATTAACCACTGACTATGTATACCATAGAATGAAATGTGTGTTGTAGCGGATGTCATTGCTAAAACAGCTCTTGTGTGTTATTTGTTTTATTTTCAATTTTATATTTGATTCATCAAAAAAAGAACTAAAATCCAAAAGATACAAATCAAAAAACAAAACCGAAAACGGGATAAGCCATCCTATATATTCTCCAAAATCTTAGTCAAAAGTAAATTCAAAGGTTTTTTTGAATATTGAGTTATTCATTGATTGGAGAGCAACTTTGGTTTACATTATTGTAAGATTCATGTATTGATATTATGATATATAGTTCCACTGATAATAAAAATGATATATATACGTGTCGGGTTATGCGTGTCTAGTGTAGTTAAGAAATAAAAGTGGTTACGTTATATGAAAATGACGGAGGAGATGATGGAATAAATGAGATAATTCAAGGCAATAACGAGTGTCTTGCGACCTAGTATTGTTCTAATATCATATTTTATGGACTGATTATTATATTGTATGGTCTTATAACTAGAGTACAAGGCTTTTATCCCAAGCAATTACAAATTTAAAATCACACTAGATTTTGACCCGCGCAACCGCGCGGGTGTTTGATTTCATTTATATATTTATAGATATTTATTTTATATTATTAAATAATAAATATTTTTAATTTAACCATATATTTTAATTTTTATAGAAATATTTCAAATACAACAATTTATAACTTACATGTCGTAATTAATCACTTTTTCAAACCGTCACATGTATTCATCACTTCTTGTATATATTTTTAATGCATGAAACAACATATTTAAAAATAATTTATATTTTCTTACCCGTATTTCAAAATTCAAAATTATGTTTTAGCATTTTTTATGTTTAGTCATTTTAGATAAAATATTCTTGTATATATAAAAGTTTGAGATATGTTAATTTTTAGACATACCTAATATAATTTATTGTGTTAACTCATTTTACTGATATATTATATTCACTTAACATAAATATTTATATTTATGAAAATAAAATATATTAATATATTAATTAAATATAATTTTATCGTATTCAATTCAGTATAATAATTTCTTAATATGATTATAAATGAATAAAAATATAATATTTTTTTTATTTTTGATCTAATAAACAATAATTTAATATATATATATATATATATTAATGTATAATAACATTTTATTATTAATTAATTAGTTAAAATATTTACATAAAAAATTTTAGATTTTTTTTTTAAAATATATTAATTTAAAATAAAAAGATATCAAAAAGATAGTATGATTAAAGTAGTAACACATATTTTATATTATTAGTTTTAAGAAAATACACAAGAGGATCGCAAGGGTGTTTTTTTCAAAATTTGTGATTGTTAATGTCTTCTAATTGTTTCCAAATTGTAATTGGATGATATGGGTTTTTGATGTATAGAACACAAAATTGGTATGTTAGATAAGTTTTTTGTAGCAAGATCATTTTTTTTCCAAACCATTTAATATGTTTGTGTATATTAATACATCTCTTCTAATAAAAACATCACTTTCACATCTTAGGGTTTGATAGTTTTTTAAAAAAAAAATTATATAGATTATAATTTATCTTATATCCTAATTAGTTCTAACAATTGCAACACTTGAATAAAAAATATGAAATCAATAAAGATAAAATAGTATTAGGATTATGTTCATGTATTTAGGTCGATTCGTAAAGTATTCAACTATTGTTTTAGTTAAAGAGAATACACCCATATTTTGAAGGCAATAAATTGTGATATATATGTTATGATTCAACAAAAAATTAGGGAATATATGTTAAACAATATTTTTGTAAGATTTGAACAGATTTTCCTAGATATTAAAACTTTAGTTTTCAAAATATAGTTATAATCAATAAATTCTTGGCTTATAATTTGTCGACTTTTAAATGTAGGAATATATTTTTTTAGTTAAATGAATATACCCATATTTTGATATTTATTGATATTATATATATATATATATATATATATATATATTTTTATGTTGGTAATATGTTACATGATATTTATATCCAATTTAATATTTACGTCAATAGTGCAGTATCTTCGTCTTCTCCAAGGATAACTGTGTTTGGTTTATAGGGTAATAAACTTATTTATAAAGAGAGCACTGATGTTCAAAGCTAACAACATAAAAAGTTTATTCGTTTTAGATACTGCTACATTTTAAATAATCCACGAAACATGACTCGAGCAAGAATGTAGAAAGAACAGTTCTAGCAACTTTGATGTGTTTTCGAGTATGGTTGCTCTCATAGAAATTTGGAGTATGTTTCTGTGTTCTCGAGTATGGTTACTTAGGTTCATATAAGTTTGTTTAAAGAAAGAACACAGTTTATAATGCAATCATCAATCACCCGTAATACCAAAGACACTTGAAATATGACTCAAGCCAAGTTTAAGAAAAACATGTATAGTAATAGTAAAATTAGTGGTTGTTTATGGTCATATAAAACGGGACCATAGGGTTAATTTATTTTGTATATAGTGAAACACAATACACGATTTTTGTAGTGATAAATGATAATATATAATTTGAGCTTTAAATGATAGTTATAAATAAATAATGATATAATAATTAAATGTGATGACTTTCTAAAAAATTGTCCAAAATCAAATATCACACATGAAAGAAGTCATGACTTCTCTTTTAATAGATAAGATGTAGAATTTTAGCTTTAAGCAAATAATTTGTTGCAATTTTGTACAATTAATTTTTATCTTATTTTAATGATTTGTTTTTTTCTCCCGACCAATTCAAGTCAAAGCACAATAAATAAAAATTCAAGAAATCTAATATAGTTAGCTTCTGTTTCTGACAAAGATAAAAAATATCAGTGGGAACTAGTGACTTGGCCTCCAAGCCAAATATCACAAAATTCCAAAAAAAAAAATACGTTTTCAATTAACACGAGATTATAATACTCTTTTAATACACATCAATAGATTTATTACCATACAAAACCTATGGTAAATGACTAATCACACAATGAAAGGGCCCCACTTCCGAGCGCGTGAGTTCTTTTGCACACCAGAGTGCGCGTGGAAAAATTAAAAAGCTTGGAGACCAAGCTATTAGAATAGGACAGAAGGCTCTACTTTCGGTACGGTAACAAACACGTGTAGGAGATCTAACGTCTTAATCTAAGATGCGGAAAGCCGTTTTAGATCCCCATTGGTTCTCCTCATACTTAATCTCGCTAATACTCATATTAACCGGTTTAAACGCGCATTAATCTCTCACAACTGTTGACAAAAAATTAATATTTTCGTAAATTACGATGTGAGTATATTTAAGGAAGAGGATGTTCCTAAGAAACGGCGATTCTTCTTTAACATCTTGACTCTTCTCTTTCTCTCTCCTTTACAGAACAAGAGAGAGAGAGAGATGGAGAGACGAACGAGAAGAGTTAAGTTCACAGAGCATCACAAGGTGACACCTGTCCCGACCAAGCCATCTAAAGACTCTCCGAGAGTGGTCCGAATCAGTTTCACTGATCCTTACGCTACTGACTCCTCCAGCGAAGACGATGAAGACAAGATTACTCCGAGAGTGAAGAGATACGTGGAGGAGATTAGATTCGGAGAAACCAAACCGGCGGCGAGGAAAGCTAGATGCAAAGGCGGCGGCGTTGAAAGGAGAAATGATAATGACGTGTCAGCGAATCCTGTAATAAAGTACAGAGGCGTGAGGCAGAGACCGTGGGGGAAGTTCGCGGCGGAGATCAGAGATCCGGCGACTCGGTCTCGTGTTTGGTTAGGGACCTTTGTAACGGCGGAGGAAGCTGCTTTGGTTTACGATCGAGCCGCGATTCGGTTCAGAGGTCATAACGCTCAAACCAATCTTCTTACTCCTCCTAACCCGCCTCCGGCTATCGATTTAGATACGGTTTACGGATGCGATTCAGCGAACCGGAGTATTCGTTCTCCTACGTCTGTTCTCCGGTTCAACGGAAACGAGGAAACAGAGGTTGAGCTAAAGCCTCCGACAAGCGTGTTTCCGGATCCGTATTCGTTGCCGGAGTTATGTCTCGCCGGGGAGTACTTTTGGGATTCAGAGACTCCTCCCGAGCCTTTGTTTCTGGATGAAATTGAAATTCATAAACCGTTGCTAAACCCGGTCGTACCGAAAGAAGAGAACGAACCGGAAGATTTCTCGTTCGATTTGAATGAAGATTTCGATGCGTCTCCATGGGATGTAGACAATTTCTTCGAAAATGATTAATTTAAAAAAGGATGATGACGTGGATGCATCTCGATCGTAAGCTGATCTTTGCCATTCAGTGACGTGGACGGTTCTGATCGGCTGGATTTTGTAGGTAAAAATATGAGTAGGAGGAGTATTAGTTAAGATGATAATGTCAATGTTTATAAAGCTTTATTAGCTAATTAGTTATTTGATTTCTTTTTTGAGAATTGTACCAATGTGGGGAAGCAGTATATAACAAGTTTATTTTGTCCATATTTTAATAATATTTTTATTAAACGTTGTTATGATATTTTTTAGAATTTGAAATCAATAAAATTTGGTATAGTTTGATTTATGTTTAGGTTATTTCAATTATTAATCTGGTTTAAATATTAAAGCTCGGCATAAGATTCAAAAAAAAATTTTGTTGCTAAAGTTATCTAAAAAAATATGTTTAGTAGTTCTGATTTAGCTTCAAATTTTGGATGATATGAATAAAATATAAAATAATTTAAATTTTTTAATGTTAAACATTTGCAGTTTAGTAAACTTATAACTAAATAATTACCAGATTTTTTATTTTTTTTATTTTGTCAGCAATTCATTTTATAAACATTTGGTTTATCATAAAAACTAAATATAAGTAGATATACTTCGGTATACAATTATTACGTATTTCTAAAATTTAGGTATCAATTGAATTTTCGGTTCGATTTCGGATTTTCAGTTCTAAATTCGTTTGGATATTTATGAAATTTGGATGGGTTTTGGTTCCGGTTATCGGTTTGGTACAGTTCCAACTATCTTAATTCGATATACTGTTCGATTTTTCTGAATAAATGTGCCCAAAGTCATCACTCTCAAGTCTACTCATCATCACTCTCAAGTGTCAGCTCTCTTTCTGCTCTTTCAACGGCTACATTTCTCTCTTTCTCTTCCTCTCTCTCTACATAAACCTCTCTCTCTCTCTCTATGTTTTCAAAATTGCTTCTCTATTTCGAAAATCTTCAAACGCATATCCAATCTAACGTCTTCCAATCTACTCTCGCAACAGTATCGCTGTGACAGATCAAACTTCAAATTGATCAGCTCTGATTCTTCAAGTGTTGAGAGACTACTACATGTGGATCTCTGCCTTCAGGTGGGGAGATAATACTTAAAAAAAGAGTTCATGTCCTTTAGCTTTTGTCTTTTAATGGATCTCTCTAGTGTATATTACTCTGTATCTGTTGGAATGAGAAACTTATTAGAAATGGAGAAAGTGTTTAAGTGTTTGAAGAGAAGAGATTTTATGAAGAGGAAACTTTTTTTATTTCTTGGATGATTCTTGAAAACTTGGATGATACAAAATGAGAAGAGAGTGGAGGTATTTATAGCCTCCAAAATACAAAATATCTTACATATTTTATTCTTAAATCTAGATAATTCTACTAAAATATCTTGATATTTTTATTCTAATTATCTAGATAATTCTATGAAAATATCTAGATTTTTATCTTAAGGAGGTGGAAGATTTTTCTAGATAAATTCTAGAACTTGGGTCAAATTTGGGCTAACATGATTATTAGATTATTAGCCCAATGATTAACCCAAATCAAGTTTATGTTTCAACACCCTCCCTTAAACTTGATTTGGTTACTCCGAGTAAGCTCCTCATCTTGATAAAGTCTTCACGCTTGAGTGGTTTGGTGAAGATATCAGCTACTTGATCATTTGTCTTCACATACTCCAATTGCACATCCATCTTGGCAACACATTCTCGAATGTAGTGATAACGAGTATCAATGTGCTTACTCCGATCATGGAAGACTGGATTCTTCGCCAATGTTATTGCCGACTTGTTATCAACAAAGATCTTCGTTGGCTCCTCTTGTGGCAGGCTCAACTCCTTTAGCAAGTTTCGTAACCAAATAGCATGGCAAACACATGAAGTAGCCGCTACATACTCCGCTTCACAAGTAGAAAGGGTAACAATTGGTTGCTTCTTTGACATCCATGTGAAAGCGGTTTCTCCAATGAAAAATACGAAGCCACTTGTGCTTTTCCGGTCATCAACGTCTCCACCCCAGTCACTATCGCTATATCCAAAAAGCTTGTAATCGTCAGAGATAGAGTAATACAAGCCAAAGTTGATTGTACCTTTGATATAGCGTAAGATCCTCTTAGCTGCCTTGAAATGAGTTATTGTTGGATGCTCCATATATCGACTCACAACTCCAACCGCGTGTAGGATGTCGGGCCTTGTGCAAGTTAGATAACGTAGACTTCCAACTAAGCTCTTAAAGAGTGTTGGATCAACACTCTCTCCTTCTTCTTCCTTTGATAACTTGACTCCACATTCCATTGGTGTACAAACTGGATTTGAGTCTTCCATCTTGAACTTCTTAAGCACTTCTTTAGCATATCCTTCTTGAGTGATGAAGATTCCATTTTCTTCTTGCTTTACTTCAATGCCAAGGTAGTATGACATTAATCCAATATCAGTCATCTCGAACTCCTTTGTCATCTCCATCTTGAAATCTTCAAACATAATCGGATTGGTGCCAGTGAATATCAAGTCATCCACATACAAGCATGCAATCAATATATCGTTGTTTTGGGTTTTGATATAAAGTGCATGCTCATATGGACACTTGATGAAGTCTTTCTCCTTGAAGTACTTATCAATCCGAGTGTTCCATGCTCTTGGTGCTTGCTTTAATCCATAAAGTGCCTTGTTCAGCCTCAAGACTTTGTCTTCTTCACCTTTGACTATGTAGCCTTGTGGTTGCTCAATGTAGACTTCTTCCTCAAGATCTCCATTTAAGAAGGCAGATTTGACATCCATTTGATGTATCTTCCATCTCATTTGGGCTGCCAATGAAATGATTAGTCTAACTGTTTCTAAACGAGCAACTGGAGCAAATACCTCATCATAGTCGATTCCGGCTCTTTGACTATACCCTTTTGCCACCAGTCTCGCCTTGTATCTTTCAACTTCTCCTTTAGAGTTCTTCTTTGCCTTGTACACCCACTTCACACCTATTGCCTTATGCCCATTTGGAAGTGAAGCCAATTTCCATGTATCATTCTTTTGGATTGACTTGATTTCTTCATCCATTGCACTTTTCCATGACTTCTTTTCTTGAGCTTCTTCAAAGTTCATAGGCTCGCTATCCGCAAAAAGGCAAAATAAAGTGAGATTGTCTTGATTTTCGGTTACCTCATAAATGTCTTGTAGACTTCTAAAACGTGGAGTCCTTTCACTTGAGCTTTCATCCCCTTGAGAACTTGGTGTTGGTGAAGTTGGTGGTGTAGCTGGTTCTTCTCTTATTTGCTCCAAGTTCTCTTCTTCAAAAGGTGGAAAGAAGTTGTAGTCTTCATTATTTGATCTCCAATCCCATTCTCCTTCTTCATCAAAGATGACATTCCGACTTATAATTGTCTTCTTTGTTTCAGGATTGTAGAGTTTGTAGCCTTTGGAGTTAGCATCATACCCAATGAAAATGTACTTCTCACTTTTGTCATCTAGTTTGCTCCGCTTCTCGTCTGGAACATGAGCGTGAGCAAGGCTTCCAAAGACTCTTAGGTGTGAGACACCGGGCTTCCTTCCACTCCAAGCTTCTTGTGGTGTCTTTCCAGAAACGCTCTTCGTTGGAGATCGGTTTGATATGTACACCGCACACGCGACTGCTTCTGCCCATAACTCCTTTGGTAGATTCTTACTCTTGAGCATGCTTCTTGCCATCTCAAGAATAGTCCTATTCTTTCTTTCCGCTACTCCATTTTGTTGAGGGGTTCTTGGCACCGTCAATTGTCTTCGAATACCATTATCTTCACAATACTTCAAAAATTCCTTGGACATAAATTCTCCTCCCCGATCGGATCTCATGGTCTTAATCACAAGACCACTTTCCTTCTCAACTTGGGTTTTAAATTTTTTTAAATTTTCAAACACTTCTGATTTTTCTTTCAAAAAGTAAACCCATGTTTTTCTTGAAAAATCATCAATAAAGAGAAGGAAGTAGTTACTCTTACCAAGTGAGCTTGGTTTGATTGGGCCACATACATCTGTATGTATGAGCTCTAATGGTTTTCTTGCTCTTGTCTTCGACTCCTTTGGAAAACTCATTTTGAATTGCTTTCCAAGTAAACACCCTTCACACACTTGATTTGGATGGTTGATGCAAGGTAATCCTCTCACCATTTGTTTCTTAGAAAGTAGCTCTAACCCTCCAAAGTTGAGATGCCCAAACCGAAGATGCCAAAGCCATGACTCCTCCTTGTAGCACATCTTGAGACATCGTGCAATGTCATTTTGAATGTTTAGGACAAACATTCTATTTCTTGACATTGGTACTTTTGTGATGAGATTATTTGCATTATCTCTTAAAGTAAGGTTATTATCCTTTAGTCGAATATCATAACCTTTCTCCAAGAGTTGTCCTAGGCTCAAGATGTTGGTCTTCATGCTTGGGATGTAATAAACACTGGAAATGAATTGATGATCTCCATTCTTTAAGCGGATGAGAATATTACCTTTACCTTTCACCTCCATCTTCGATTCATCTCCCAAAGCCACATTGGTTTTCACCGATTCATCAAGCTCCACAAACATGTTTTTGTTCCTACACATGTGATTGCTAGCACCACTATCAAGGTACCATCTGCTAACTTCATTTGGCTCATCCTTCTTGTAAGCCATCAATAGCATATCTTCTTCATTACTCCTTTCTTCAACATAGTTGGACTTCTCTTCAACTCTATTGTTGTTTGGAGTTTTGCATTCAGAAGCATAATGTCCAAACTTTCCGCAACTATAGCATTTGACGTTTGATTTATCGTACCTTGATTTTGCATTTCCTCTTCCACGACCTCTTGATGAGCTCTCTCCTCTTTGGTTAAAGTTGTCTTCATATGGTCTCCAACCTCGTCCATTTACACCACGACCTCGTCCTCTGAAATGACCGCCACCACGTCTTGGATGATTTCGACTACTTTCTTCTTTGTGATCAATTCTCATCTTGAGAACTTGCTCAACAATATCCTCTTTCTTCTTCCTCTTTTCTTCATAAGCTTGTAGTGATCCAAGAAGTTGCTCCATCGTCATTGTCTCCAAGTCTTTTGTCTCTTCAATTACGGTAACAATATGCTCAAACTTTGAATCCAGCGATCTAAGAACTTTCTCCATTATTCTCACCTCATCTAACTTCTCACCATTTCTTTTTAGGTTATTAGTAACCGTCAAGACTCTTGAGAAGTAATCTGAGATGAGTTCACCTTCCTTCATTTGTAATGACTCAAATTCTCCTCGTAAAGTTTGTAGACGTACCTTCTTAACTTGTTCTGCTCCCTTGTAAGAGGTCTGAAGCTTCTCCCATGCTTCTTTAGACGTCTTTACTCCAGCAACCTTCTCAAATGTATCTTCATCTAAACCTTGATAGATTAGACAGAGAGCTTTCTTGTCTCTCTTTCTTGAATCTCTCAAACCATCTCTTTGAGTTTGAGATAAATCACCATCATTCTCTGGTTCGATGAGGCCTTTCTCAACTATCTCCCATACATCATGTGCTCCTAAGATAGCCATCATCCTTAAACTCCAATTGTCATAGTTGCTCTTTGTGAGCATTAGAATTTGGAAGGAAACACCATTACTTGCCATCTTCAAAATGATCTTGTAGCTCTGATACCACTTTGTTGGAATGAGAAACTTATTAGAAATGGAGAAAGTGTTTAAGTGTTTGAAGAGAAGAGATTTTATGAAGAGGAAACTTTTTTTATTTCTTGGATGATTCTTGAAAACTTGGATGATACAAAATGAGAAGAGAGTGGAGGTATTTATAGCCTCCAAAATACAAAATATCTTACATATTTTATTCTTAAATCTAGATAATTCTACTAAAATATCTTGATATTTTTATTCTAATTATCTAGATAATTCTATGAAAATATCTAGATTTTTATCTTAAGGAGGTGGAAGATTTTTCTAGATAAATTCTAGAACTTGGGTCAAATTTGGGCTAACATGATTATTAGATTATTAGCCCAATGATCAACCCAAATCAAGTTTATGTTTCAACAGTATCCACAATGGATAGTGTGTTAGAGTAGGACTGTCTATGTCCCAAAGGAAACCTTTTTTTTTTAAGACATTGCATGAACACATATCTTGTGTTAGCAGGGTTTGTTTGAGTTTCTAACATAAAAAAAAAGCTTACAATGGTTTCGTGTTTATTCAGATACTGTAACCAGTTCTTGGGAGGATCAAGGAGCAACCACCACACTCCGTCTGAGATTGTTCCTTCGGATCCCCATCTCTCGGCTGACCGATGAGTGATGATGTTCTCTCCGAGCTAAAACAGAAACTAAGAAATCGATCATGGTATTTATCATTACGTTCTCTTACTTCCGTTTTTAAAATGTTTTTTTCAAAACTTTTAGTTTTGTTTTAGGGGGGAGATTTATATTACTTGATTGATAATAGGACATTTTGGTGTGCATTCATAATGTGTAATAAACAAATAGAAAGTACGTCCTGTCATTGATATGATCGTGAGAGATCGTTACGATTTATAATGTGTAAACATTTATAGAAAGTACGTCCAGTCATTGATTTGATCGTTAGAGATCGTTATGATTTATTTGTCTTTTACACAGTTATTATGATCACCTCCTAAGTCACTCCTTAAATCAATCTTGTAATACACAATTTCCCCGCTCGTATTTTCAAAAGGTTTTGCTTGTTTTCTTGTGCGTTTGCTTGCTTGTTTGTGTGTTTGTGTTTTGCAGGTTTGCTCAAAGTGGCCTAGAAGTGAAAAGCAGTGTGTGTCTGTCTATGAACCTCAAGAACCCTTGTGCCTATGACATTCTCCTGTTGGAACTCATGGTATAATCAAACTCTCTTTACTTTATCTGCAAGCTAACCTTTACAACAACAATGTATCTCTGGTTAAAATCTCCATAAAATCTGTTTTTTTTTCTCTATCAGGTTGGTTAAAATCTCCATAAATCTTCCATCGGTCTCCTATATGCATCATCAAACGACAGGTTTGGTTATTACTAGTAAAATATCAACACTCTGAATTCTAATCAAGCTGGTCTTGGTAGTTGGCCCTTTGGTTTCTCTGTACAGTTGATCATTAGGAGGATGGTGAAAGACCAGCCAAAGAAAGCATAATGAGAATATGCAAGAAGTCTTCATAGAAATGGGGGAAAAGCCCAAATTGTAAGTACACTTGTTGTGATTGTATATTGATTGACATTACTAATCTTACACAAGGCACCAGTAAGATCTTTCAACCATTGACAAAGTTGTTGCTGTTTAAGGTCAACTACTCTTTGTTTAAGGTCTCAAAAGAAGCTGAAAATAAAATGTAAAATCAGATAAAGCATGTGTCCCCTCTATTCATTTCGAAATTGGGTCAATGATCAAAGACTAAATACCATAAATAATGTTGCTCATGTCTTCACCAGTAATGTCTTCACCAGTAATGTCTTCATCCATATAATACATTAATAGTTTAATACCATTCAAGGTTTAGGTGCTAACACTCTTAATCATTACTTAAAGTAAAAACCATGTTGCACAAAACATAATAAAAAAAAACCTATGATGACCTGAAAAATCTCATTTAAACAGTGATACATCATGACTTCACTCAGGAATCAGGATTTTCATTTAGAATGCCATCCTAGGATCCACAACACCAGAAGCACTGCCTTCACCAGTTACAAGCTGTTCAGGATCCTGAGAGACACACATAGTATACAATTATCGTTTAGTTGTTCCTCCACAACTGTGAGATGTTAAAAAGCTGACTATATATATACATACCTCCATTCCCCATTTGATGTAATCTGGAGATTCACAGGCCTTGTACTCATCTACCAAACTCTCAATGATGTCTCTTGCTTCATCAAACTCTGAGAGATCATTGTCCTGTCCATACCCACATTTGTCATATTTAATAGTCAAAAGCTTTGGTGCTATAAACACACAAAAAAAAAACCTAAACGGTCAACTTACAAACATGGGAAACTTTCGGTAATTGTCAAGAAAAGCTTGCTTCTTCCTCAATTTGTCATATTGGCTCAAACATTTGCTGAAAAGGTGCCTGATACTTGTGTGGCTTGCCAACATAAGACCACTGACCTGAAAATATCAGATACACAACAAGAAAGTAAGAGTCTATCTTGGCACTGATAGCTTAAGATATACATATATGGAACAACGTGAGATTACCCTATGGGCAGTTTGAACATACGGAGACTTCTTGGAAAGTGCAACCTGTCAAAGAAAAAATTGTGATGCAAAGTCCATGGTCAAGTCAGAATCAATAACTCTTGCAGACACAGTTTGGTTTAGAACCTGTATGCTTGCAGGTCCCCATTCAATGAAGTTAACGAGCTTCCTTTCTCGTATCCTCTGCAAACTCTCATGCACCTAGTGAAAACAAACACAACAGATAACATCAACAAGACAGAATCAACCGGAGATAAGTCGACAAGAATGGCATAGAAGTTGTATGTACCTGAGTGGGATCGACTTCTCCTTGAATTATATTCAAGATTGATATGTACTTTGCCTGACTAGCTTCTTTGTTTCTAGCATAAGACGACACCATGACATTCTTTGGCTGTAAGAGCCTTCTCATAACATCCAGCACGGTAGTCTTACGAATAACATTTGCCTGGCGCTCAACAGTCAACGGGGTGTATCCCGTCATGAGGAAGTGACACCTCGGCGTTGGGATCAAAGATGCTAACAACCCAACCAAGTCATTGTTCATGTATCCAGGATAACGCAGTGTTGTTGTGCTAGCAGACATCACAGTTGACACTAAAGAATTCGTTTGAGCAAAGGTAGGATTCGTGAGATGCAGGCGCTCCACAGCGATTCTATTCAACGCAGTGTTGTCAAGGACAACAACACAATCAGCATTCAAAGTAAGTCGCTTCAGTGTCAGGAGGGAGTTGTAAGGCTGGACAACTACATCACTTGTTTCCATCTGATTGGGGAAGACACTGTATGTCTGAACCAACTTCTTGCTATAACGATCATTCAAAGTCTCCAAGAGATAAGAGCCCATACCTTCATTCAGAAGCATTGAGTAAAGCCTAAGAACGTTAACTCAAAAAACGCCTATATGCCAAAAGTCCCATAACAAGACTTATTATTCAGCAAATGCATTACAGACTAAAAAAACATGGAGAAAGGTCCTTAATGCTAAAATAATGTAGTATGCTTGTAAGTCATAACTTCATGCGAACAAAAAGAGAAGAAGTATAGAAGAAGAAGTAAATTAAACCCGAGAACCTTAACTCAATATGGCTACATGTCAAGTCCTATAAGCTTATAAGTCTGCAAACTAGAGAGAATGAAAACCTGAGCCAGTGCCACCAGCAATGGAGTGGCAAAGAACAAAGCCCTCAAGGCTATCACTTCCATCAGCTTCTCTATCTATCATGTCCATTATTTCCTCTTCAACACCTTTCCCCTATACCAAATTTAGCAAGTGAAGACAAATATCATGTAACTATATCGAACCTTGTGAAAACACAAACAAGTCTAGTTCTTTTTCAACAAACCTGGTGGTATCCACTGGCCCAGTTATTACCAGCACCACCACCATGGTCCGCAACAAAGATGTTCTCATGGTTGTAGAGATTACGGTAGTCACCGTTCTGAATCCCATTGATCACTCTAGGCTCCAAATCAATGAGAAGCGCTCGTGGGATATAGTGTTGATCATCCGCTTGGTAAAAAAACACATCTTTTCTATCACCTCCCTAACAGATATAAATCATCAAATCCACAAGCACAAAAACAAAAGTATTCAATTATTAACAATTATTAAGTTCAATCAATCAGTAGAAATCCCTAAAACGACGTCGAATCAATAGATACAAAATCGGACCTGAGTAGCGAAGTCTTCGAGGATACCGTCTTTACTGATGCCGTGCTCGAGACAAAGCTGTTTCCAGAACTCCATCCCGATCTGGTTCCCGCATTGTCCCACTTGCAGCGTTATTATCTCTCTCGGCATCTTCTTCCGCTGTTACTCTTTCTCTATTCTCCACAAAACTAGGGTTTCGAGAGATCGATGATTGAGAAAGTGAAATGATGGCGCGGATGACCTTTTTAAAACGAAAAGGAAAAAGAAAATCGAGAGATAATTAATTAAAAAGAAAACAAATTTTGTGAGGGCAGAGACTGAGTCTGGTGGTTCGGTAAGAAGGCTCGTGTGAGTTCTGTCGGCATAGCCGCATAGGAACGCTTAGGACTGAGGGTTCGGTTAGTTCGGTTTGAATATCTTACCAACAATTTTGATCTCGGTTAGATTTTGATTTAATTTTGCTAAAGCTTCAGATAAATTCAGTTAACTTCAGCTAGTTCGGTTATTTCGGTTCTAATTTTATAGTTCTGTTCGGATTTTTTGTATAGTTTGGATATAATTTTTCATTAAAAAAAAAAAGAAAACCGAAATAATCGCTTGCTTAACCAAACTGGACCGAAACCAAGTTTTTGTAAAATAATATCTAACAAAGTTCTAACGGAATTAACAAAGTTTCAGCTGAAAGTGCCTAACCTGAGCTGATTGTTTTGTTCCCAAGTCACATTGGGCATACTATCGGCCCGTTTGTCTATTTTCTCGGCCCATTATGCCTGGGGAAAAATATATCTCATTAGTCTTTCTGAAGTCTGAACAACAGGCAGAACCTGAGTTTCAAATGAGTATCTATTTGCTCCTGAGTCTTTTGATTATTCGTGTATTATTGGTGCAGTACATAAATCAGATAGCTTAAATCTAAGATTAATACAATCACGTGAACTCTCTTGTATCCTCCTTCCTTTAATCTGATATCCTGAACTCAACTCCTAGTATGTCCTTAACCTTCTCATACGTCACAAACGCAATCGCTATAGATGGCACAACCTGGAAAACAAACACACAAAGAACATATCTGATTCACCTCTCTCTGTGTTTTCAACAGAGAGGATGATTTTTTTGAGAGACAAACCTTGACGGAGTTAGGAATCAAACCCTTGTACAATGCACCAACACCTTCATGTCTAACCGTTTTCCTAAACGCATCAATCATTCCTGAATACTCTATTGGAGCTTTGCCTCTACCATCACCTGTTATTACCGATGAAGCGTCTTTCCAACCAACCATCTGCATTCTTCTACGAACTACATCAAGAGGGTAAGCAACAGTTTGGCCCATTGTTCCAGCGATAGCTCCACATGCAAGCCTCGTTGTCACTGTCAGGTCCGAGGTATTGTTGTCGATGATCCCAAAAGGTTTTGATTTGACTAACCAGTCTTTTAGAGACTCGTAGACTGCAAAGTTAAGGCCAACGTATGGAACCTGAGATTAGGAAGAGTAAGTTAGTTTTGATGCATTGTGTAGTTTATTTTATACATGTTGCGGTTTCAGTTTGGAGAAGATGGGACTTACCACTCCTATAACAGAGGGAAGCCATCCTCTGTACAACGCTCTTGGTCCTTCTTGACGGAGAACTGTGGATAGTGCATGGACCATTCCTCTGTATTGATAAGGAGATTTGTCTGTCTGAACAAATACGAGTTGTAAGAAAAAAAATAGTTTTCAGACCAAACAATTGATCTGACAAGAAGCTGCAGAACCATTATGTCTGTCTAAGTAGTGTTCCTCGTACTCATGAGATACAGAGATGCTTTACCTGGACAGTGAGTCTACCCCGGACCATGTCCATAGGGTAAGTAGCTGACATGGCAATTATTCCGGCACAAGCTCCAGCTCCAAGCCGTAAAAGAGGTGTGAGCTGAGCATCATCTGTCCAAAAAGAAGCGCCACAGAAGAAACACTTAACAATATACACTGAACATCCATAACAGATTTAGCAACTATAGCATATCACTAGCTCAACAAAAAACAAGTTAGCAACACCTCTCTCATTGGTTGTTATAAATCACTATTGTCTGGTCTAGTATTCATTATAAGATTTGACTTACCCTTCCCTGTTTGCTGCCGGTAGAGGTAGAGTATTCCCCTGTCATCAAAACCAAAGCAGAGACAAAGAATAAAACAACAACTTCAAAGATTCACATTTTACAAATAATAAGTCTCTCTTGTTTTATAAAAGCCTTCCACATAAGTCGTACAAGATAGAAATCGGATATTCACAACATAATCATCACATAAAAGGATGCAAACACACACACACACACACACAGACAGAGTAAGGTCAGAGAAACATGAACATCATACTTGGAAGCCTGCTCGTAGCTGAAAAACTTGACGGCAGAGTTAGGAACAATACGAGCACAGTTAGCACCATTGCCTTTAAACAATCCACGGAAACCTTCAGTCCTCCATATATACTTCAATCCTTGAACCGTCCCATTATACTTTATACTGTGTGGATTTTGAACCTAAATAACACAAATAGCATCATTGATGCCAATTAAAGCAACATTCCAATTAAAGTTCCATACTCCAATCCAAAGACCATCAATGTCATAAGAAGATAAGTACAACAAGAACCACACCTGTAGTAAAATCTTCAGTCTCTCTAACGGAGCAACAGCTGTCCTTGACCTGAGATCCGACCAAAAACCATATGTTTATTACATCACACAAAAGAAAGAGAATCTGAAAGAGGAACTCACACTCCGCCGGCAACTCCACCGGCGATCAATGACTTGCAGATCCCGATTACAGCATTGCTCGGAGCTTTAACCCCTTCACTCCTCTTCACATCCTCCGATGCCATTAAAAAAAAAAAACAACAAAGCTTAGTTATCTTCTTCTCCTCAAGCCTAACGCCGGATTCAACTTGAAACCAATCTAAGATCCGGTTTCTTCTCAGTGTCTCCTTCGATGAGTTTTAAGGTTGTTCTGTCTGTGACGGCTCTCTTCCGCAACTGAAACTGAGGTTTCGACTCTTGCAAACACACAACAAACGGATTCAATCCTTTTAACGCCGTCCAACTGATTTTATACTCGCGCTTTTCGGTGTTGACACGTGGCGAGCCGTCCACCAGAGCGGTTAAACCGGATAGGTCTGTGTTCTTCAATTTAATGTGAACCGTTAGATCATGTGTTGATCGAGTGGTTCGAAATGATTTAGTAAAGTCATTAGATTAAATCTTAGTAGGGACCATCATCTAACCGAAAATATAGTTGTGAATAATCTCGTCGGTATAAGTTAACGGCGCGCGACTCCGTTACTTGGTTCTTATCTTATCCTGTTTACTATTTTATATACTTATTATTTAATCTTATCTAGTGATGTTTTTGAAATAAAACTGCTGGTCCGATCTCAAAGTCAAAGTTAATGGACCTTACAAAAAAAAATGTACTTCTTTTCTTTATGCTTTCAAGTAGTTGAGGGTTGATTCAATTGAGTAAGGTTAACGGACCCAACAAAATAAAGTGCTTTCTATAACGAACCAAATCGATAAGCTTGGACCTCTCTTCTGTAGGCCCAGTAGGAACATGCTCTCTTGTGGAGACACTAAGTAAATTCAAAGCTGGTTAATAAGTTTATCTGATAATCCATAACATAATAGAGTGAAATGAACTAGTAATCGTGTGTTTTTTCTCTCTTTATCTATTTTATTAAAACAAAATCATTCCTCATTTTTTACCAATTAATAAATGTTATGTTCAATTCTATATTCCCATGTTTTACTAACTAACTACCATTAGTCTACACTTAAATATACCGCAATTTTCAATTTATTATAACTTCTCTTTTGCTTCTTATATTTTAGGGACCCATTACTTTCATTTATATTAAATAAAATTCACATACACATTATATATAAGCAAAAAAAAGAATATGACCATGACCTCTTCCGCCAAAATATATTACAACTACATCTAATTAATCACATAAATACTAATAAAATAGAATCATTCTGAAAAAGTCCACTTATAAGAAGTTGTTTGAACCTTTTCATTAGTAACTAACTAATTTTATGGTACTATTTCATTTTTGCTTACCAATATATTACAGAATATATTACCATAAATTTGTTACATAATAATATACATAAACCATAAATTAATATTTTATAACAAAATTGTTTATAATTCAAAACAACATGTGCTTCAAAAGCACAAGTCAAAATCTAGTTTTACTAGTTAAATATATAAAAAAAAAAACTCATCAGCTTATTTATTAACTCTTTTAGAAAAAAAAAATCAAAACTTTACATCTATCAAGTTGTAATTTAGTTTTGTATTCTTTCTCCTTCTTAACCAGTATTAAGAAAAGAATATTATTAGAGTAATTAATCGTCAAAGACAGAAACAAATATCGCCAGCTTGGATGTTACAATAAGACCATACGACCAAAAACATAAACAAAGAAAACAAAAAAATCTTATAACACTCTAAAATAAAAAGACACACTCACATTGTCAGGAACCTACATCGAGAAACACGCTTCTACACACACACCATTCATGAAAAACACCGAAGAGAAGAGTAAGAAGATGGTTGTTGATGATCATGATCATAACAATGATCGTATACTATGGGATTGTGGAAGTCCACTCTACGACTCCTACGAGCTAGTCTCTCTCACTCACATCATCGAACGCCACTTCATGTATCTCCCCTCTCTCTCCGGCGCTAGAAAAGTTAGTTCTTCTCGTACGCCGTCAGATTTGGGAGATAAGGCGACTCGCGCAGCCACCACCGTCGTGGATCTATGCTGTTTCTCTGATTCAACGACTGGTAAATTACTGGGTGGTGTCTTCTTTACGAAGTGGTGGAAGAACAAGAAAGAGGCTGATGTCATGAAGGAGGAACACAAGAAGAAGACCAAGAAGGTGTTTCAACGAGTTCTCTCTAGGTTAAGGATTCCTACAACAAGATCTGGTTCTATGAATATGTGATTTTTCACTCCTGTTCGTAAAAAGATTAAAATATTGTTTGTTACTTTGAAAATTTTATCGAATAAACTGTGATTTCAATTAACTTTGTTGCTCCATTGATAAAATGGAGATTTGATGCCTTTTTTAATATTGACGTTATCATCATCATATAATGAACGTTAGAGACATGTAACGTGTGAAGTTTTGGATTAACATGCAATCCACGTTTACGTCGCAACAGATGAGATGTAACGTTTAAAACCAGTTAAAAACACCAACGGTTACTAGAATATTTAAATAGTTTCACATTTTTCTTTGCAGTTTTTGTAATATGCAAGCAAAACCCAAACACAGATATGTCATTTGCGTTTACAGTTAGCAAAAAACTTTACATTTCAACAATGATTATAACCTTTTTAAAAGCACATGTAAGTAAATATGTGTTTTCTATAAGAAAAACATAAGGAGGTAACAAAAAAAAGACAACAGAAAACATAATATTTGATGTGTTTAGCGTATAATATTAGTGTTGATTACAAGTTTAAGACAAGAAAACAATCTTCTCTAATACTGGTCACTACACATTTATCACCTTCCTCTAAGGTAATGTTATTGTTTGCCTGATGATGATGACCTTTTTTAGTAAACTGTTGAAATTAATCGTTGGAATCTAGCTAAAAGGAAATGATTTGAATTATTAACATATATATTAATAAAGAAAATTTAGATCTCGAATCCAAAAAGGGAGTGTCAGAAAAAAAAATGTGAACTTGATAGAAAACACAAGTGAATAATAACAAGGACAAAACATGTGAAGCAGAGTGTGTACATTGTCTTTTGCATTATTTCATGATTTGTCTGACAATAGTCTAACAAACACATGATTTATTGACCTAGTCAATGATTTAGTCTCGGAAACTTGGTAATTTATGATTATTTTGATGTATTACAAAACTCGCAAATGGGCTCATTGGTTCAAGTTTATTATGGCCCATCTATATAAGTATAATGCGTATTTCGAACAAGAGTCAAATGCTATTTTGTGTGTTCTCGTTAGGATCACTTTTTCTTTTAGCATATAGTTTTAGTTTAGCCGTTACAATATTCTTATAGAAAGCATTAAAGCTATAGATATCAACGAGCATCTTCAAAAGCTTGATTCCTCTTATCCAATCGTTATAAGCTGTGAACTCCATACGACAATCTTTATAATTTTATACACAATATGTTTTCCAATGTAAAATCTAAAAAATTATAAGCATATATAATATTCCGATTGTTAATGGCTAATACAACTTTCACGTCTGCTTTTGTAAGTTTAATTTTATACTGATGGATAATACGTTAATTTTTGAAAGGTTCAAAATTCCTTTTTATCGTTTATGTAATCATCACGTAATATTTTTTTTGTTTTTTATTCTCACTCATACGGTATCTGAATCATTTTTTTGATAGATTATCACTGTTTCATTATTCCAACGTAAATAAACTTAATTTTATAATTCTAAATGAATATATGGTAAAAAAATAATGTACTTTTATAATATACATAACTAAATTAATTTTGTTAAAAAAAAATTATATATACCAAATTTTTTGAGATGTTATACATATTTCTTGTTATCATAGAATTAGTCTCGTCAAAATCAAAGTAAAAATGAAAGAAATAAAAGATAATGCCCACTTCTTCGTCTGTGGTTAGTAGTAAAGATAGGGATCACATTAAAGTGAAAGTCATAAAAAGAAAACAGTCAAAAGAAGCACACCGAAGAAAAACGTGAGTAATAATATTCCCACAAAGAAATAAATCAGGAAAGTGGGCCTACCATTGGTGGTTCGTTTGGTGTGAAATCAGGTCCCACTAATATGTACACATGGCCCATTTTTTTAATTAACGCCTCTTTCTTTTTTGACCTTTAATTTACGAATATTTCCTTTTCTTGCCATCTATTTTTTCTTTACCCTTTTTCATATTGTGGCTAATTTATAAAAATGGTATAACTATTTTCAAAAATGAGTCTGTCACATCTTTTAACAAAGGCCAAAACCCTGCTTTTCTTTTTTACCTCAGTGGTCGCTGACATCGAAGCTAAAAAGAAAAGCTATTACATATACTCTATGGTTGTTATAAAAAGCAAAAGCAAAACTTATTTGCTTTTTTATTTTTTTCCAAAAACTAAATCTTATTTGTTTTTTTTTAAACTAGCAAAACTTATTAGTTACTTATTTGTTTGGTAATTCTTGATTGTGTTGGTGTTGGTCTCTATCTATGTGTTGTACAATGTCCTTTGTCTATGTGTTGTACTTTTACAATGTCCACTGAGTAAAAAAGATTAAACATATAAAAATTCTATGGTCCAAGCGAGGATGCTCCATTAGCTTTGGAGGAGTTTCGGTTCCAATACGGATTTGGATTCGAATCCCATCGCCTATTAAAGGTAAAATTTAACATGCAGATTTTTCCAGCGTCTGGTGATCTAAATGTACTTCAGCCGATAATGTAAGTTTCTATGTACACTCATTGCTAATCAGGATATATCGAATTATTAAAAAAAAAACATTTAAACGTGTAACGTAAATATAATTAAAATCAACCAATCATTTTGCATTTTCACAACATTATTATTGAGAAAAACATTATTAGTGAAAGACCAAAGTAAGTGGTAAAAAGTAAAAAACGTACAAATCTGAAGAAAGATTAGACGGAACTCAGAGTTGGATGCTCCGTTTGGTTAAGAGTGTGGTTGCGTCACAGCTCAGAGAGGGGAATAATTAAAACTGGTAGTAGTAAACGTTCACTGTTAAACGCAGTCGTTTTTAATGAACGCCGTTTATTTCTTTCTTTATTTACCCAAGTGAATATGTTTATACTCTTGTCTGCTACTGCCGTGTGAAAAGGAGCGAGAATTGCAGAAACATAGCAAAAACCCAGAGAGTTTTTTTCTTTCTTTCTTTCTCCCAACAAGACCAAACTAGAGAACGAAGTAACCATAAAAGGCAAAGAGAGTAAAAGAGATTCACAAGTTTGTTTACTTTTTTTTATAACTCCAAAGTTATGATTTTTATCTCTCAGACAGCATTTTCCTCTGTCTTTTTCTCTTTGTGATTTTCTCTTCTTCTTCTGGTTTTGGGTTTTCCGAGAAAACCCAGTTACAAAAGAAGAGATCGAGAAGCTAAAAACCAAATCAAGAAGAAACCTCTGAGCTAAAGGTTTAGTTTTTACATTTCTTTCTTCAAAAACTCTTTCCTTTTATGTTCATTCACTAATAAGAAGTCATTCTCCTTTTTAATTTACTCTTATCAGACGTTTCCTTGTGGGATAATTAGAAAGAAAAAATGGCTGAGCCGACCAAACTAAGACTAGTTCGTTGTCCAAAGTGTGAGAATCTCTTATCAGAGCCTGAAGATTCCCCTTTCTTCCAGTGCGGTGGCTGCTTCACCGTCCTTCGTGGTAAGTTCTGAGTCTGCTTTTAAGACTTTCAAGTTCTTGTTTTTGATGTTCTTAAGACAGAAGAGTTTTTATCAGCTTCTGATCTGTCTTTTTAAATTCAAATTTAAGTAGTTTTATGTTTCTTTTGTACTACATAACAGCCAAAATCAAGGAGCGTGAAGTAGATTCGGTTTCAGACAAGTCTGTGGAAGATAGAGCCAAACCAGTTTCAGTTAACTCTACTAGTTCCCCTGAGAAAGCTAGTCAAACCTCGTCATCTGACTCTGATGTTACACCAACTTCTCCTTCTTTGAGACACCAGCTAAACGTTGTTCCTGTTGCTGTTGAGAGTGATCCTTGTTCAAAAACCAAAGCTTTTGATGCAGTTGCTAACAGCTCTACATTAGGGGATAAAGATGACCCTAAATCTCAATCTGGGAGACAAGATTCCGGTTTGGACCGGTTTAGGAAAAGAACAACCAAGAGATGTGACTCTGATAGTGTCATCAACAACAACTACAGATTGTCCACTTCTAAGTATCCTCCTTGTGATGATGAAGGCACTTCTTCTTCTGGTCTTAACTACTTGCCAGAGTCACTCCATGAGTTTCAGAAACATTTGAAAGATCAGAGCCGTGAAGCTATTGACCAAGACCGAGCTGGACTTCTGAGACAGTTGGATAAGCTCAAAGAACAGCTTGTTCAGTCTTGCAATGTGGCTGGTGACAACAAACCTAAAGAACAGGTTCCTGTTTCTTCTTCTTCTTCCACAGGGTTGAACAAGGCTCCTCCAGTGAGGTTTTACAGTTCAGGAAATCACGCCGTTGCTGGTCCTTCTTATTACCATCAACATCCTGAACCACAGTTTCCTTACAACAATGACGTCTCTATGCACCATGGTCTGATGCATCCTCCTTATGGAAGAGGACATCCTTCGCTGCAACCATCTCATCCATACTTCTCAGGACAGTATCTTGGTAATAACAACAACGGTCATGATCTCTTTGAAGCGTACCCGCAGCAAAACGGGCATTTTCATCACTCAGCTTGCTCATGTTACCACTGTTGGCGAAGTTCAACAGCACCAGTGATCCCTGATGCACCTTATAACGCCGGTTTTTATCCTCCTGAGAGTGTTATGGGTTTTGCTCCACCGCATAATCCTAGAACCTACCCTCCCCGTGGTCTACAGCCTCATGGAAGATGGCCTAGCTCTCAGATGGATTCTCTTTCACGGATTCGTCCTGCTAAAGTTGTGTTATCAGGAGGATCTCGTCATATTCGTCCTTTGGCAGGTGGTGCTCCGTTTATAACGTGTCAGAACTGTTTTGAGCTTCTTCAACTGCCAAAGAAACCGGAAGCTGGAGGGAAGAAAGAGCTGAAGATGAGATGTGGTGCATGCTCTTGTTTGATAGATTTGTCTGTTGTGAATAACAAGTTTGTTCTCTCTACAAACAACACAGCTTCAACGAGACAAGGAGGAGAGGCTCGTGTAGCTGCTGACTACACTTCTGATGACTATGATCTTCTTGGTTATGTGTTTCATTCCTTGGATGATGAACCAACTGCTGCTGGACTGGTCTCAGACAAGTCTCAAGACACACAAATCGTTCATTCTCATTCCGCTAGCCTCTCAGAAGACGAGCTAAGCTCAGACAGTCTAACAGCTAAACCACTTGCTCAAGGTCTAGACTCGCCTCTTCACGAAAACTTTGTTAACTACTCTTCAATCAACCACGAGAGGTCTGGAGCAGGCAGCCGTAGCTTTAGTTCAGACCAGGACAGGGTGACACTGAGTAAGACAATGAGACAGAACTCCATGAAAGAGGTTTCACTTGCAAGTGAGATGGAGGTTTCTTTCAACGACTACTCTCATCACAACACTGGAGTATCTAAAGATCAACATCAAAGATCAAAGAAGAACGGGTTCGCTAGCATTGTGAAGAAAAGCTTCAAGGATCTGACAAAGTCTATTCAGAACGATGAAGGGAACAGAAGCAGTGTTTCTATAAATGGACATCCTTTAACAGAACGCATGCTGAGAAAAGCAGAGAAGCTAGCCGGTGCCATTCAGCCAGGAAACTACTGGTATAACTTTGTGACTCTCTTATATGATTATGTTATAACATTTTGACCCTTTTATATGATCATGTTATAACATTGTGACTCTTTTATATGATCATGTTATTACATTGTGACCCTTTTATATGATCATGTTATAACATTGTGACCCTTTTATATGATCATGTTATAACATTTTGACCCTTTTATATGATCATGTTATAACATTGTGACTCTTTTGTATGACTGTTGTTAATGTGTGTTGTAGGTATGATTATAGAGCTGGATTCTGGGGAGTTATGGGAGGTCCAGGTCTTGGAATAATACCGGTACGTGACACACATTTTGATTATGCTTCTTGTGAATATGTTGTATCTAAAGCTTTGTTGTTGTTGTTGGTGGTGCAGCCATTCATAGAAGAGCTAAACTTCCCAATACCAGAGAACTGTGCAGGTGGAACAACAGGAGTGTTTGTGAACGGAAGAGAGCTTCACCGTAAAGATTTGGAGTTGCTTGCGGGTAGAGGTCTACCTCCAGACAGAGATAGATCATACATTGTTGACATTACTGGTAGAGTCATAGATGAAGACACTGGTGAAGAGCTTGATTGCCTCGGAAAACTTGCCCCCACGTAATCCATTTTTATATGAAGTCTTTCTTCTTCAAAAAGAAAGTTTATCTGACATGTGTTTGTTTTTTTGGGGATGGTCTTAGGATTGAGAAGATGAAGCGTGGGTTTGGGATGAGAACTCCAAAGAGAGTTACGTGAAGGAGAGATGCTTGTGGAGCAAGGCAGGCGGCTACAAATTTGTCAAAAGAAAAGTATTTGTGGAATATGTCAAGACACTAGTAATTATTTATTTGGTTATTTTTCTCCAAAACTAGTTTTTATTACCTGATCTCATGTTGAAATCTAAGAACATATAATATCTCCGGTCTTTTATTTTTATGTCAACGAAAATCTTGCTCAATCGACTCTATTTATTAAGCAAATGAGGTCCCGGTCATTGAAGACTCTGACCAAGTTTTAAATGAATACTAGATTTTAACCCGCACGTCCGTGCGGATATTTTTCTATTTTATAAATGTAATTGATATTACTATAAATATTTTAATTATATAATTTTTAATTTAGTGCTATACATTGTGTAACTTATAATTTTTTTATATTTCTTCCTCAAAATTATTAATATATAGTGATTTGTTTAAAACATTTAAATTTATTATTAATTTTTATTTACTTACTAATATATTTTCGAGTTGAAATACAATAAAATAACCATATGAAATAATCAAATAAAGAATTTTTTTCAAAATATGTTTTTTTTCTTTAATTTATACATTTTGCATATAATATATTTTAAATTTTATTTATTTATATTACTTAAAAGAAATCTATTTAATATGTATAAGAAAATATACTTTAACATATATCATTTTAATGTTTTACGGAATTTATAAGTAAAAACACTGTTTTGTTTAAATAATATAGACTTGTTTTTAGTAAATTTTATACATAGTAGTATCTATCATATTATTTTATTAAAAATTAATTTTGAATTTTTTTGTTACTACATCTAATCTATTATTTTATACATAATATATTTGAAATTTGGTACTATTTAAAAGAAAATTCCCAACATATTTTTTATAATTAAAACAAAAATAAATTTAAAATTAAAATTTGATTTGTCATTAATATTTTAAGTGAGTTGCTAAAATACCATAGTTTTCTATTGACATTTTAAAAAAAAAATAGTATATGAATTAAAGTTCATTATATATTATTATATTTTTGTATACAAACATTTTAAAACAATATATTGTTGAGAGTTTCAATATAAATAAAAAATTGTAGATATATAAGTTTAACATATGTTAATACATTTATTTTGTATAAAGCTATTATACAATTTATGAATTTTAGCCTATTTTAATGAATGATGATTTATTTAAATGAAAAACTTTTGAATTTAAAATTTGTTAATTTACATATTTAATATAATTTTATCATATTTAATTCATGTAACACTTCTATTTTCATATAATCCAGAGTTTATTTATAGAATTTATAAAAAATAGTAGAATTTTTATTTTTTTGTTTATAATAAATTTTTAGTCAACATTGATTTAAAATAATATTATATAACTAATTACGAAATTTATTAATGTATTATTTTATAAAAATATTTAAATTCTTAAGTAAGATTTTGTTAGATTCTTTCTCAAGAGATTTTGTTATAATCAAAAAATAAAATTCAAATATTTAGTTGGTTTATTATTAATATAAATAATTAAATATGTCATATTAACTAATTTTGAAATGGTCTAATTACTATTTGTTAATAGTAGATAAATTTTTAAAATTTTTTAATTTACCTATTTAATATAATTTTACTATATTTAACTAATGTAACACTGCTATTTTTATATAATAGAGAATATATTTAGAGAATTTATGAAAAAATAGTGTAGAATTTTATTTTCATGTTTTATAATAAAAACTTAGTTAAATTTATTTATAATAATATTATATTACTAATCACGAAATTTATTAATGTATAATTTTATAAAAATATTTAAATTTTTAAGTAAAATTTTGTTAGATTCTTTCTCAACAGATTTTGTTATAATTAAAAAAATAAAAATTCTAGCTAGTTTATTGTTAATGTACAAAATTTATATACCCAAAATATTGGATGGGTGTTGCATACGTTTTAGAAGGATTGAAAATTTTGTTATCAAATTATAAATATGGTATAATGAGTTGATGAATATTTTGAAAAACAATTTGGTTCCTAATTGATTGATTATTAAAATCGTGATTGTTTAAAAATCTATTATATCTAATATCTAATATATTTAAATTCAAAATCTTATAGGTTCAAAAATAGACTATTTATTTGGTTCATAATTGATGATTATCAAAATTGTGATTGTTCAAAAAATCTATTATATCTAATATCTAATATTTATTTTGTATAAAGCTATTATATAATTTATGAATTTTAGCCTATTTTAATGGTGAATGATGATTTATTTATATGAAATATTTTAGAATTTAAAATTTGTTAACTCATGTAACACTTCTATTTTCATATAATCCAGAGTTTATTTATAGAATTTATTAAAAATAGTATAATTTTTATTTTCTTGTTTATAATAAAATTTTAGTTAACATTGATTTATGATAATATTATATAACTAATTACGAATTTATTAATGTATAATTTTATAAAAATATTTAAATTCTTAAGTAAGATTTTGTTAGATTCTTTCTCAACAGATTTTGTTATAATTAAAAAACAAAATTCAAATCTTTAGTTGGTTTATTATTAATGTAAATAATTAAATATGTCATATTAACTAATTTTTGAAATGGTATAATTACTATTTGTTAATAGTAGATAAAATTTTAAAATTTGTTAATTTAACTATTTATTATAATTTTACCATATTTAACTAATGTAACACTGCTATTTTTATATAATAGAGAATATATTTATAGAATTTATTAAAAAAATTGTGTAGAATTTTATTTTCCTGTTTTATAATAAAAACTTAGTTAAAATAATTTATAATATTATTATATTACTAATCACGGAATTTATTAATGTATAATTTTATAAAAATATTTAAATTTTTAAGTAAAATTTTGTTAGATTCTTTTATATTTTACTAAAATAAATAAATTAATAATATATTTATAGATAGTTTTATATAACATATACTATATATTTCGAGATTATTTTTTTACGACAAAGAAATAATAACCCATTGAAATTAATTAATTTAAATATATTATTTTAAGTGATATTGGAAGAATCTGTAAATAAGAAAGAAATGGGATGACTAAATGTGTAAATAGGAGAAAATATTTAATCTTCTATCCATGTTTCCAAACATTCTTCCTTTAGTCTACTATCTATGTTTCCAAACATTACAATTTTGTACTTGATTTTTAATAATATAGATGTTAGTTAATAGATAAGTCACAACATTTTTCAATAAGTCCAAAAAAAAACATGCCAAGGTAATTTTCAAATAGGACTCTGTTTTAATATATTAGATGAACACAAAGACTTACTACAACATTGAGTATTACTAAGAAGTGTCATACATAATGTTCAAGGTTTATGCGGTTAACAACGGTTATGTTCAAGCGTTTTGTGAATATTGGGCCGACCGATTACATGGACCCCAAAGCCACTAACGCCTATGGGTAAATTGATCTTCTAATTCTTGACTAGTATTGTCCAAATGGAAAAGTGGGTGTAACCAAAATATGTTCAAAATATGTTAAATCCTGACTCCACCACTATTTAGGTAGAGTTGTTCGTTCTAGTGTGTTTATCACATATGTCGTATATGTAGAATCGTTTTTGGTGAAGTTATTTATACTGAAAATAGTTTATGTTCTTATGTAATATAAATATTATATGATGATTTGACTTGTGTTTAGAAAAAAGGTGGTGAGATGGAGAACATTTTTTGTAAACTTGAGCATGTTTGAAAATCCCAGCAAAAAAACAGAGTAAAAATGGTTCCACTATCATGAATGCTAAGAAGATAAAAGTAAAAAAAAAGAAGAAGCAGTAAAAATAGTAAAAAATCAATATATACTGCAACACCTTCGTCGTCATGTCTCTCGTTCATCATCATCATCAACAACAACAACGATTTTAGTAGCCTTTGATCAATCTCTCGCATTTGCCTCTGCTTGCTAGATTCTCTCTCGATCTATCCTTAAGGCTTGCTTAAAGTTGTAATTTGATTCACGCTCCTAATCTATTTTTAGAATCATAACTTGGGGCCTCCCTAGGGTTTCCTCATTCCATTCTCGTTCAATACGCCTCTGCGATTTCTCAATTTCTCGGTGCCTGAATCGTATTAGATTCTTAGATCCAAGGTCAATTCGCGATTAGGTTTTACTCCATAGAGTGGTTGCTTCATAGCAATTGTAACGGCTTGGGGGCAGAGTCTTTGATTTGAATTAGAGATTTGCATGGGTGAGAATGGATCATTGGCGGTTCCGAATGGGCTATTGCCTGGGAAGGCTGCATCTGTGACACGACCCCTCGATGCGGAGAGATGGGCCAAGGCTGAGGATAGAACCGCTAAGCTCATTGCTTGCATCCAGCCAAATCCTCCTTCAGAAGATCGTCGTAATGCTGTTGCTAGATACGTGCGGAGGCTTATCATGGAATGCTTCCCTCTTCAAGTTGAGGTGTGGCTTTTTGTATGTGTTCTTGAGAGGATGTGTTCTTGATTTGTATCTGATAGACTTGACTTTAAAACTATGCTAGATCTTTACTTTTGGATCGGTACCACTGAAGACTTATTTGCCGGATGGAGACATTGACTTAACTGCCTTCAGCACGAACCAAAGCCTGAAGGATTCATGGGCTAATTTGGTTCGTGATATGCTTGAAAAGGAAGAGAAGAATGAGAATGCGGAGTTCCGTGTTAAAGAAGTTCAGTATATTCAAGCAGAAGTAAATGCCTCCTTGATCCTCTAATGAGTATTGATGAGTGTGTATTAAGATTTTGCTTTGTACAATGTTTCAGGTAAAGTTAATTAAGTGTCTGGTGGAGAACATTGTGGTGGATATATCTTTCAACCAGATTGGAGGGCTGTGCACACTATGCTTCCTTGAGGAGGTTAGCTTCCAACCATAGAGAGCATTTCACTTTCTTTATAATACATGATCTATACCTTTATGTTGTTTATGTATGCAGGCTGATCTCTTTATAAACCAGAACCATTTGTTCAAGCGTAGTATCATATTGATTAAAGCCTGGTGTTACTACGAGAGCCGTATATTGGGAGCTCACCATGGGCTTATTTCAACATATGCCCTGGAAACCTTGGTCCTTTACATATTTCACGTTTTCAACAACTCATTCTCTGGTCCCCTCGAGGTTAGTGTGACATTACGAAACTTGTCTTTGTTCTATCAAGAATGGTTCTTCAAATCTTTTTTGACTGGATTGCTTGCGTTTTATAGGTTCTCTATCGTTTTCTTGAGTTCTTTAGTAAGTTTGACTGGCAGAATTTTTGTATTAGCCTCTGGGGTCCTGTTCCACTTAGTTCACTACCAGATGTAACAGGTACCGTTCATCTCACCATTGTTTTGATTGTGCATTGAACTGTATTTAGTACTGACTGTCTTGCTATGCAATTTTTCACAGCGGAGCCTCCTCGAAAAGATGTTGGAGAGTTACGAAAGAGCGAAGCGTTTCTTAAAGAATTTAGTAGAGCTTATGCAGTTAACCCTCTTGCTCAAGAGACACAGGGACATCCCTTTGTTGCCAAACACTTCAATGTTATAGACCCTTTGCGTGAAAACAATAACCTTGGACGCAGTGTCAGTAAAGGTGCTGCCTGTTTCAGATTTTTGTACAATACGTACTTTTATAGTTGAACGCCAATACATATCTTGCCTTGGTAGTTTATTGAAGGTTTTCGTTTCTTTATTCAATATGAAGCTAAAAGATGTCCAAACACGTTGATGTGCTTACGTGCTTGGATTTTGTTTTTGCTGTACAATTGTTGTGGCAGGTAACTTCTTTAGGATACGAAGTGCATTTACTCTTGGTGCCAAGAAGTTGGCTAGGTTACTTGAATGCCCTAAGGAGAATTTGATTCATGAGGTTAACCAATTTTTTATGAATACATGGGAAAGACATGGCAGTGGTCGTCGTCCTGATGCTCCTGGAAATGATCTATGGCTATCAAGACTGGGAGATCCTGAGCCTTGTCTTCAATCTGAAAATGGTAGTAATTCTTCAAGCAGCAAAAGAAACCACAATTCCGCCCGTCTTGGTGGCCTTCAAGGAGCTCGCACTATGCCTTCTCGACAGAAAAACGGTGGAACGAAAGCTATGTGTAAAGTAACATATCAAACCCAAGCTCAGGAAGTTCGATCTAATCAAAATGCTTCAAATGGTAAACTTCAGCAAATTGCTAAGCCAGAAATTATGGTGAATAATTTGAATGGAAGGCATCTCTTTGCGAGGACGCGGTCTAGCCCTGAGCTTACTGATACATATGGTGAAGCTCTTTTTCCATTAAGGCGTAGTAGAGCCCCAGAAGCTGGAAAACGCCAAACTATTTCCACGAGGGCTGATAGTATCAGGGAAAAAAATCTAGAGTCTGAGATTTTGTCAAGCAGTGTCAGAAATGCGACTGACTCATCGTCAGTTAGGCATACACCATCTCCTCGAAGTCCTGATAGTACTGTTGACATGAGTAGTACTGTGAACAGTAATTATGATGATTTAGGCTCAGTTTCCGTGAATGAAGATTTCTCTGCCGCAGGAGAACAGGGAGAACAAGATCTTGATAACTCGATGACATATGTTGCAGGGCAAGGTTTTAATGGACACTTCCCTTTTCCTTTTAATTTTTCTACGGGCCCCCATTTCCCGTTTCCAATTACACCTGCCATCTTAGCTTCAATGCTATATGGTCATAGGAATGTGCCTGGTATTGTTCCTTCTAACCTTCCTTTCATGGAGACACCTTGGAGTACCGATGTGCAATTTCCGCAAAACGTTGTGTCTCCACCATTTACCCATTATTTTCCGAGTGGATCCCATCCAATGTCAGAAAAGCTGAGCAAAGCTGGTAATGAAGAGATGGGGTCTCCAGAAGTAAATGTTGAAGAGTCTGATCATGATCACTGGTACGAGAAAGAAAGGGGAACTCCCAGTTTTAGACTTGAAAATGGGGGTTATGGAATGCATCAGGCAAATGATAAACATCATTCATCTTCTGCAGAGAACAGTTTCGTACCCCCAAGTCGTAAAATACGGTCAACAAGGATAGATGATTTAGAAAACTCCCACTCTCCAGTCAGAGGCAGTCAGATTCAGAGTGAGGAGAGAAATGAAGGCTCTAGATCTGTTTCTTGTGCTAGTTCCGTTAGAAGCAGGACTTCATCTGAGAGCTCTTTGGATGGATCAACTACAAGGGGCTCAAAGCCAGCTAGGGATAGACGGAATAGGAAAGTAGTTTCTGGAACTGCGTATGCACTGAATGAAAAAGGAAAGAGTGTTCCTGAACACTCAATCCAGGGTGAAGGTGATAACAGAGAGTGGATTCCTGTATCAAGCAACGAAATAACCGAAAGGGATCTGTGCCCTCGTCCTAGTGTTGCTTCATTTCAACTACAAAGGCATCAAATACATGGTCATGAACTAGCTCAGGCAAGTGGAGAGTCCACAGTGTCTCTTGCTCCGTTCATCCTTGGCCATGGCATGCAACGAAAAGAGGCTGATAGTTCTGGATATACTTTTGTTCCCACTGGGCCACCTGTTCCGTTCTTTGCAATGCTTCCAGTGTCCAACTATCAAGCTGGTGGTAATGTGACATCAGATACTTTGGCAAGCCACGTCAGTGTTGATGAGGTAGTAGAGAATCATGACTCGTTCAGGGGACTTGATCAGTCTGAGATAAATGTGCCTTCGCGCTCCACCGGAGTTAGCTCTTGTGTAGAACCAACCGGGCACAGAAATGATATTCTCAATGGAGATATTATGAGTCATTGGCAAAATTTGCAGTATGGCCGCTCTTGCCAGAGTTTTCAACATCCGCCGGTGTTGTACCCTCCTTCTGTTGTAGTGCCACCTGCTTATCTCCAGGGGTGTTTACCATGGGATGGTCCTGGAAGACCTCTTGCTTACACCAATGTAGCTAATCAGCTCATGACCTACGGACCTCGTATTGTACCCGTTGCTCCTGTTTCGACCAGGCCACCTAACATTTATCCTCGTTATGCTAATGAAACTCCCAGATATCGAAGTGGGACGGGGACCTATTTTCCAAATCCTGTAAGAACTGAATCCCTTCCTTGAGCTTCCATTATATTGCGTGCATGCTTGCGTCGATCAAGGTACACTTTTCATTTTGGTATCTGGTCTAAGGTATGAAGAGGAACTTGTGTGTTACTTTGTAATTCATAAAATGTTTGCCAGTCTTATGGCATATGGGTCTTGAATGAATTCACAGCATGTTCTGTCTGCTTACCTTACTTGCCTTCAAGTCTGCTACCTAGTTTAGGCATGTTTCAGGCTGTGCTTGTGGATCTTGTTCGTTCTCTCTTTATCCCACCCCCTGCTATGCTTATTTTGCTGAAGCATTGCCATCTCCTTTTTTACTGATTGTATGTTGTCTTTCGTTTATTTGTAACTTAAGATATAGCATTTATGACGGTTTTGGTTTGTCACACTGCTCTAAACTTCTTTTTGAATCTGTTACAGAAGATTTCCCCAAGGGAGCAGCGGCCTACATCTGGCATGAGGCGAGGGAATTATGACCATCACAGCGACAGAGAAGGGAACTGGAATAACTCGAAGGCACGAGCTTCTGGACGTAGTAGCCACAATAATCGTAACCAAGTTGATAATAAGCAAAGGCAAGATCGATCTGATAGGCATTGGGGGTCATCGTATAGGCATGAATCATCCTCATATTCTTCTCACCATTCTCAAAACGGTCCTAGTCGCTCAAATAATTCACAAGATGCTACTGGGAATGTTGCTTATAGCATATACCGACTGCCACATGGCATGAAGCAGAACAGTGTGACTTCTCCAGAGGGACAACACAACCCTCCATCTGCCATGATGTTTTATCCGTACGATCATAACTCTGTGGATGAAGCGCCACATCTTAATGACGGAAACCATTCAGCTGGTGGTGGGGCATTTGAAGATCAGACAAGGTATCGTGGTGCACAAATGTCTTCACCTGATGATCCTTCCTCACCAAACAGGGGAAAGTAAACATCAATGGAGCTGGAATAAACTCAAGAACTTAAAAAGAAACAGTGTGATCGATCACATTACTAGGGATCTTTGGGAATCAAAAGAAGGCAAGAAGATGTGAAGCCGTGAAAAGGAGAGCCAATACAGGAGTTGATCAACCTGAAGACTAATCAGGAATTTTGTGTTCAAGCAACAAAGAAAAAAACCAAGTGAAGAGGACTCGGTAAGAAACGATCGAACCTGGTTTAAAAAACGCAACGCATCGATCGAAAGTTGGCTGATTAAAAACACGGACGACACTTTCTCAGGCGCGTTACGGTTATGTAACTCTTTTTTATTCACTCTTTCCATAGAAATTGTAGCCTTTGTGCCCATATAGATGAACTATTAGAACTCAGGGCTTATCGTTAATCATGTTTCTTTAAGAAAATTCAAGAAATAATTTGTCTATTTTTGTTTAGAAGAAAAAAAAAAGAAAAACGTACACTTTTAGCTATACTTGTTTTGTTTTTTGATTATTATCCATTATCATGGCTGAAACTGTAACTTAAAGAAAGAAAGAATGCCCTCTGGAGGTCAAAAGTCTTAGTCGGGCCTGGCCTGATTAGTGCTGTTTTGATTTGGGTATTGGGGCATTTATGGGCTTAGAGTGAAAGGGCAGTCATCATTGAGTAGTGAGATCTTTTTTAGGGCCCTAGTGAATACAGTTTCTCACTATTTATTTATCTTACAAGAACGTCCGAAGTGAGAGACCACCGTTATGAGAAGTAGAGTATTTGATTATTTTCTTTTTTGAAACTTGAATATTTAACTTTTATCATGGTATAATCTTTAGGGAGAGAGGTGGTCTGATCAAATAATGAAAAAATGCGATTCCAAAAGAGTTACAAAAAGCCCATGCCTTGTCGTAACACAACAATCAACAACTTGACTATCTATCTTTCTATATATATATATATATATATATATTGGTTTGGTGTCGAATTTATTGTCATTCGGTTAGATTTGACCCTCTTCTTTTCAGTAATTGCAAAGGTAAAAATTCAAATATCTTTTCATACAAGCAAATACATAAGAAAAAGAATTGATTAATTCACAATCAGAAGATCTTGTTTGGTGCCTAGTGTGAGATTTTTTTTTTTAAAGTGGTCCTTACCAAAAATAATAATAATGATATTCCCGGAGAAGAGTAACAGACAGAGCAGGCGATGCCATGCCTTTGTCATCGTACCACAACAACAACAAGTTGACTATTACGCTTAAAACACACTGGTTTACTTCGGTTCATTTTTGTTGGTTCGGTAAATTTTTAAAGATAAACCGAGCTTTCGTTTCATTGTCAAAATTTCACCGTCTCCCTTTCAGTCAAGTAGTCAAACTCATATATTGACTACTTACTGCATATTCTATAATAATTATTTGTTTGTTCTACAAAATTTTCAGAAAGCTTTTTGTTTTTTTCTTTATGTTCGCTCTCTGTCTCGTTCTAAGTGGTGTCTAGGTCACAAATTATGGTTCCGTGTTCCTATGATTTGTTCAGAGACTTGTTTCATTTTTGATATAATCAATTCGTCGACTTGACTAACTTTGTTTTCGAGAGTAAGAGTTGTTGGCTTCAAGTTCCGTGTTAAGGTGAGATTCGCTGCTGGGTTTGTTTATTCGAAGTTCTCACTACAAGCTCTTTTATTTTATGTTCAATATTTTATTAGACAGCTTCTGTTCATGTGGGGGTGTTGTTTATTGTGTTCTTAATCTATTTTAAAAGTTTTGTTTTTTTATTAATATTTTGTTCTATTCACAATCTCCAGCAAATTTGGATTCAAAAATTTCCTCTCTTTTTTTGTTGTTGTGTAATTCAACAAAAGCTCTTGCTCTTGTTTTCTAGTTCCACAAATGGCAAAAACGTTTCTGGAATTAAATTCAAGTTATCTGAATTTCATAACTGAATATGACTTCATCCCAATTTCATCTGAAGAATTCATTACTTGTGCTGGTGTTGTTGTTGTTGATGTGAATGTGAACCAATGTTACATACAGTGACGGTTTAACTCTTTTTTTTTTAGTATAGATTTAGTTTGTGTGGGTGAACTTTATGATATAGTTTTCTTTATTATATTAGATAAGATTATGTAATGTGGGATCTGGAATCCTATTAAACAAATGCTTGAGGGAACTCACTTACCATGCTTGCTTGTTTGACAATTAACAATTCACTGTGGAATACTATTGGCCTATTTCTAATTGTTTCTTCTTCTTGCTATTCAGGATTATCTTTGATTTATCAAAAAAAAAAATTATACAAAAACTGAGCAAGGTGTTGACCTCTATGGACTCTCTTGTTGTACATGCTGCTTAAGTGAAGAGTTCTGATTAAAGGATCATCCATGCATTTTAAATTCATCACTAATGAATAACGGACAGGTAACATGTTCTTCTATAGTACACTCTTCTACCTTTTGTCAACTTTGTGAACTGTTAGTAGATTCATATAGGAAGTTAGTGGTCTAAGTAAGCATCTGTCTCAGTATTTGTAGACTTTTTGTTACTAATAAGTTAACTATTTTGGAAATTATCTAATTACAGTGCCCACAGGAACTACAATCTTCCACCCAAGGTGAACAGAAAATTAACCAATCAGTAGATGCTCCTATACAATATGATGTTTCTGTATCCGCTTCAAGCAATGACAGTAGGAAAGTTTCAAGACATGATATTGAACTTGTAAGAACAATATTTGAACTCCTCTTTGTTATTTCAACTAAAAAAAATATGGGTTTTATGTGTATGTAAGTGTGTGTCTCATCGCTCGTATATGATTGATGTAGGTCCAGAATTTGATAGAAAGATGTCTTCAGCTATACATGAACAGAGATGAGGTCGTGAAGACCCTCTTGTCTCGGGCCAGGATAGACCCTGGTTTTACAAGCTTAGGTGTGCATTTTCAAGTCTCTTTCATTTCATGTTCTGCATTAGTTTATAGCATTAAACATCGAAATGAGAAGTCCATTGTTGATCAGTTTGGCAGAAACTGGAAGAAGAAAACGCAGACTTCTTCAGGGCTTATTACATCAGGTTGAAACTGAAGAAGCAAATAATATTGTTCAATCATTTGCTTGAGCACCAGTACCATCTCATGAAGTATCCTCCTGTACCTCCAAAGATTCCTCTTGCACCGATGCATCACATGGCACCTGGTAATAAGGTCTAAAACCCTATGTTTACCTGAACAATTACATGTAAAAGTTTTTGGGTTTCACTATTACTTAACACCGTTGTTGTTTCGCAGTACAGTAGTTAACATGCCAATGGGGTATCCAGTACTACAACATCCTCAAATGCATGTTCCAGGACATCCTCATATTGATGCAATGGGAATGTCAAGCTGCCATGTTGTTAACGGAGTCCCTGCACCTGCTAATTTCCAGCCATTTAAGATGAACTCAACGAATGAGTAAGAACCAACAATCTCTAATCGTTTATCCAGTTAATGTCTGAACTTTAATGAAATAAACATCTCTGTTATTTGTAGTATGGTGATTGATACAAATGTGGAAGATGCAACTCCTCAAGTGATTCCACCAAACGGTGGTGGGATGTGTGAGATGGCAGTGAGTCCAGCATCTGTGGCATCAAGTGGACACTTTCCATTTGATGCTTCAGATATGGTAATGGATGCTTCAGTGCTTGATTCCGCGTTCACATCTGATGTTGGAGGAGAAGGAGGAGCTGGGAATGCGAGAGACTCACTCAGGTCTTTTGATCAGATTCCCTGGAACTTCAGCCTTTCTGATCTCACTGCAGACCTATCAAATTTGGGAGGTAAGTTGCATTTTACATCTTTCTTTTTTACTATTGGGAGGTAAGTTTCAACTGTACATAACAAGAGCTGGTTGCTGGATAAAGATGTGTATGTTGCAGAGTTAGGAGGCTTAGGAAACTATCCAGGCTCTCCATTTCTTCCATCTGATTCAGAGATTTTGCTAGATTCTACTGACCAAGAGGACATAGGTAAACTAGCTCTTCATTAACCACCACTAGTCTTGAAACATGTCAGTAGAAACCCAACACAGAGTCAAATTGAACTAGTTTCTCTTCTTGTTTGGTTTATTATATACTGTTGTGATGCTCTATGATCATTCATCATCTATTTTATTGTAACTATTCATCTAATTTTTCTTTATTTTCTTGTTTTGCTTTGCATGAAATAGAGGAGTTTTTGTGGATTCCGTGCCTGGACCTCCTTGTTCTAACTCAGAAGAAGAGAAGCTTTGAATTGAGATGGAGACGGCCTTGTATAATAATAGTCTTCTTCAGAGAAAGACCAGTCATTGTTTTTTTTATTTAAATAACAAAAATAACAACAATTGTTATTATAAACCAAAGTATTTATGAATAAGAGGGTCAGAATGAACCTAAAAGAGGATGTACAACAAGTTATCAGCATCAATGTTTCTTATTATTCGATGTTTATCATAACAAATGCTTTACACTAAGTCACTGATTTCATTTTGTATTCTCCTCACGAGTTTCTTAAGTTTTTACACCTCGCTTGGCGTACAAGGAACCACCTGCTGATACATCAGAAGGCAAAGAGATAGTTGCAGAGAGAGGCTGAAAATTAGTGTTGCCAACGAACCAATAGAGAGCCCATTTCAGGTCGCAAAGAGTATACTTTAGTGCTTTGGTCCAATTCTCTGGCTTGTTGAAGCTCTGCGTTATAGAATATGTCTCCACCTTGTCATTTTCGATTCTGCAAAACAAAAGATTGTAACCCATTAACAAGAGAAGATAGGTTTCTCAAAGAAGATTAAAAGATGATGGTAACGAGAGTGTGGAGTGGACTTTATACTTGAATGGGAGTTTGAAGCACTTCTCTAGTGGAATGTTGTTCTCCTGATCCTTTGCGTTTGCGAAATCAGCAAAGTCTTTAAGACAAATCAAGTACAGCGTCATGGCTTTATCGTACCGAGTGCTCCAAAACAAGTTTACAGGTCCAAACCTGAACATAGTTTTAGTAGATATGCTGGGAATGAAGGCAAAGCAAGCACATACTAAGAATATGGCCACTGAAGCAATGTGAAACTACCTTACAGTTCATAAGTGTTGGTTGGGTGCTGTCCACAATTCTTGGATAAACTTCCCATAGGCTGGTATTTTGACCGTGCGACATCTTAAAAAGAGTTTCTGGTTAAGGATAAACTTCATGGACAGTGAATAGTATCAACCACAAAAAGATGAAGAAGACAAGCTTGTCCCCAAGCAAGGATACTGAAACTTTGGCCGGAAATAGTTACCCATTGTGTGGAGGAGAAGACATGCTTGTCCCCAAGCAGCATTTATCTCATCCCACTCAACCTAATAATGTTTTTTCATGTGACCAAGTTTTAGACTTTATATGAGCAGAGGAAGAGGTTATGCTTATTAACATACACAGAGAGTTGCAAAGCTCTTACAGGTACTTTAGGGAGTCTACCAAGTCGAAAATTGTTAATTGTACCAAAGTCTCCATCATGCCGTATTGGGAAAGCATCAATCAGTACATTTGTCTTGTTTAATAACTCTAAATGTGCTTGTGAAACTTCAATCTTTGCCAAGATTGCATCTCTCTCTTCCTGTTTTCAAAGACATTTCTTGAACACTACTACCAAGAAGGCAAATGTATGCTCAGAAAAGCTGTTTCTTCAGACTCAACAGAGACTAGATATACCTAACAAACAGCTGCTAAAAGCCTAAAACTAATACCACACAATGAGAGAGAACTGTTCTATCGATAAATTAGGAAGCAATGAAAGCTTTGGACTCTCCAAAGTCTTTCAAAGCACCATCTTAGTTAAAGTGAGAGAGAGAAACCTAAGAGTATTACCTGATGAGCTATTAGTTGAAACTGAAAATTATTGAATTCTTGCCAATACCTAAAACAAAGATACAGAAAGGTAAACAAAATCATGTGAGAAAGTAAATGAGAGCATTGAAGAGAACTTTTACCGATCTTCAAGTTCGTTAAAGCGAGTTCCCTTAGACTCAAGCTCCTTTAGTTGACGGTTAACTTCAGCATTTTGTTTCTCTGTTTCTTCTATAGCTGCAACAAGTCTTCTTTCTTCTTCTTCAATCTAAGTAAGATCAGGGAAACAACAAAAGCAATTATTACTTAAACATTATTATATGCAAATTATATTAGAAAATAACTGAAATACATTCCTTCTTTTTCTCCTTGAGGAAATCAGCTTCACTAAGAACATCTAATGTCTCTCCTTGTAACCGTTGAATACATGCTTCGTATACTTCCACGTCTCTCGAGACATCCTCGACTTCCTTTTCAAGTTTATCAGACAACACC
>CAJHQP010004371.1:0-56191 GCA_905132765.1 Moricandia arvensis | reverse complement strand
CGTTTTCCTTGCATGTCTTCTGCCCGCTGGCGCATTTAGCTCAGATGAATTCTTCATTTCTTCGTAACGGCTACATGTCACGCTTCCAAGGCCAATACCAAACAGACTGATCTTTCTTCACTAGCGGCTTAAAAAAAGTCGTTGCACACATACCACTCCAACACTTAACATCAAATGGAAGTTGTCCTCTAAAGGCTGCATCGTGTACACCAAACCGCTATGCCCCTCAGCGGCCCAAAGGTAAGGTCACTTGGCCATTGTGTGACTTAGATACCAATTCATCTCACGATAAAGAAAACCCATTGTTCTTGCCTCAAATCTATCTCCACATGCTCCAATTTCATTAAATGGCATCTCCATCACCTAATAAGGACAAATGCATATGCAATGCACCTAAATACACTCAAAATGCATATAATTTATCAAAATGAAAACTAAAATAATGCTTAAGACAATGCAAATATAAAAGATATCAATATAAAGATATTTGGATCCCATTCTCTTTATAGGTGTTCAAAGGTAGACCATAAAAGCGACGAGATTTCCAGCGATTATTAGGTGCTGTTATGATCGCCTTTAATGCCTCGATCTTTTTTTACGTTTTGGTTTGACTATGTCAGCTATGTTTGGATCATTCTCTCAGCTCGGCGTCGAGCATTCTCTCAGCTCGGAATGGACCTTTGACCTTCGTGGGAAATTTGTCTTCTTTTGGGCCTTAGTGATATTAGATTGGGTTCTTGGACCGAATTTCGAAGAGAGTAATCCGCCTCCAACAATAGCTGCCCAATTCGAGCGTGTCTTAGTTCGTCAAATAAGTCAGGTGTTGATTCAGACTTGGGTGATGTATTTGAGACCAGTGGTTTATGAATTTTAAAACTGGGTTCGAGAGTCCATTTTGGTGAACTAATTACGAGATTTGATTGATGTAAATCAAGGGTTTTATTTTCTAATCTTGGAAAGTGAATCGTTTGTGGAGTGAGAATCATTTCCTTTTGTGGTTTCAGATTTTTTTGAGTATAAAATGCATGTATTCCCTCTTTGTTTCTTATTTTTGCTGTTTTAGAAGAAACTAAAAGGTTTGTGTCTCGTTTTCTCCTTTGGTTTTCATGTTTGTTTGATATTGTTTTCATCGTATTTCATCGAGATTTTAGTCAGATTCTCCCTTATAGTTTGTTCTTCAAGTGTTTTCATTGCTGTTTTGGGTTCCTCTTTATGATAGTGTGCTTGATTATTGGAATTGTTGGCTCTGTTGAGATCCATGATCTCGAGATTCTGATGTCAAGGGTTTTTGTAATGTGAAGGATTGTGTTTGGTGTTTGATTCTGTTACTTATCTTGTCTTTTTCTTGTAGTTATCTAACAAGTTTTTGCCATACGTATCGCCTTTTCGATAAGCTTTTCTCTCTTTCCTTGCATTTCCTATTTGTGCCTCCGATCTTACAAGTTCTTGGTGATTTTATGCTTGTTATTCTCCATAGATCGTCTTACTTCACCATGTTGCATCCAATTTTTGTGAACCTTAATCTTATTCAGAGGGTGGTTGAGTTCGCCATGAAAATGGGAGAAAGCCAAGGCTGCTTGGGATGCAGTGGCTCATAAGGTCGTTGTGGGTGCAGCGAGTCAGGATGTCACTTCTGGAACAGTCACTGATACGTTTGTTCCATCTAAGTCTACTGATCTTAGTTCTCCTGAGAGAACTGAGGATCTGAGGCTTCATGGGGGGAATTATGGGGTTCTTTCCGCTGGTGAGTATGTTGATGTGCCTAATGAGGTTGCGACTTTGATTCCTCCTCTGCCTCCTTCAACACTTCCTACACCTCCTCTGGTTTCCAGGGGTTCTATACCAGAATGTGTGGCGTGGGAATCTGCTACAGAGGCCAGTCACCATTCTTCCGATAGGCGAGGATAGCGGCATGCCTAAACTCGTAGATCTACGAGATATTCTCTGAGGTCTTTAAGTGTGCCAATGTCCTCTGATATAGAGCGTCAGTAGAGTTTGTAGACTGACTCCAGAAAACATTATGCTTTTGTCTCTAGAGACCGGGAACTTGTTGTTTCTAAGAGGCCAATGTGGACGACAAACCGAGCTCTCAAGTTCCTCCATCGTCTTCTACCCGAAAAGGGAAATATGCATTTCTTTCGAGTTTTTGGGCAACACTCCTCTACATACATGGTGAGGTTTCCGTGTGCATTCCCTGTAATATTTGCATGGCTAGATATCTTAACTTCCCTGAGGATATGTTCTGCCTACGAGTGTGTGTGCCTGGCCAACACTAAGGAAATTTCTTCTTGTAGTTTTCTATTCTAAGTGATTATTTCTTTACGTCTTCAGTACTAAATTTTTCTTAGGTAGCTTATGGGCTGGGTGAATCGCAACTGTTCTACGAATACAAGCTTCACGAAGCTCAGGCAAAGACATATGCAGTTGAGAAGGACCCCTATCAACATGCGTTAAAGGCAGAGCAAAATAAGAACCAGGAGGTGTCTACTCGCAATGTTTCTTTGGAGGGTAAAATAATGTACATGGTTTTTGAGATGAAGAAAATGATAAGGAGATCAAAGAGCTCGAAGTTTTATAATCTGGTCTTCAAGATTGTATCAAGGGTCTAAAGCGGATCGTGGATAAGGGCAAGGTTGCAACTGAGCAGCGCGTGGCCGATCTCATAAAAAATCTAGTAGACACACAGAGGGAGAGTGATGAGCTTGAAAATCATCTCGAACTGGTAGTGCATGGGGACAAGCTCCAAAGGCTTAATGTATTGAGGTAAAATGAGATCTAGAAGGCCAAGAAGCGGCTCACCGAGCTATGGTGGTGAAATCCAAGCTGGTTGATGATAAGCGCGTTCAGGGGAACACATTGTTGATGTCCCAAGCGGCCTGTCAGACTAGTTTGATCGATGACCTGAAACAGAAGGTGCTCCTAGATCTAGAGGAGGAAAGAGAGACATGGGCATAGCCTCTCTAGGAATTTCAAGGTGAGACCAACAAGATGGAGATCATCAAACTAGGTCCAGAGAGGGTCTAAGGGTTTCCTCTGTTTCTGATGGCTCCAGCTGTAATAGCCTTCCTTTGGCGCCAAATCCAGAGCTGCAGCCTGTCGGCTAGGAAGAGATTAGAACTAAGACCGTCCAGGTTGGGAATCATGTTCAGTTCATGGATGATCGAGTCCTGGATCCTTCTGACCAGGAGATGAATGTCACAGTCATTGCTGAGTAGTTTTTGTGTAAAGATCAGTTCAGTTCTAAAATCTCCTCTATCTCCATCGCGAATGCCTCGGCTACTGCCACATCCAAGTAAGCTCAAGAATAGGCCTCACACCTTTTCATGTTTGTTATTTTCTTGAATATTTTGAAGCGGCCAGGATGATTTTAATACACAAACGTGCTTGAGAGGGCTTTTATCCAATAACTTTGTTTCCTCAATCACATTAGTGTTCTCTTTTAGTATTTTGTCCGCTTTATTAATTGTGAAATATTTTGTTTATGTTTGTAATAGTATTTTCCAAGATGTTTAGTATGTATAAGCAACATCAGATGCATGAAGGCCTAACTTATTTATGGGTTCTAGAAGTGAAATTGGTTATGCTTACACTATATTATAATCGATTTTAGGTGCGGGTGATTCGACTTATCTTGTACCCAGTGGCAAACCCAAGAAAAAAATTAACAGTGGTCAAAAAAATAATAAAATTGTCAATAAGAGGAGTTCAACTCAAGTTTGGGTGTTCATTGACACCTTTTCAACCAAATATGCCACTCACCATTACAGAATACAGCTTACAAATTTTATTTATAGTATATTTGTGAGTCAAGTGACCTCATAATGTTTAACGTGGGTCCACCCCTGCATGTACCCATTTGAGCGCTATTAGGATGCTTGGTTTTTCCGTATTTCTCAAGGTTTTGCGCGAAGAGCCCGACTTTCCATTCAAAATAGGTGTGCTTAAGCTCACGGGGCGTGAAGACTGAACTCAAAAGATGATGCTCATGGCGAGGGTATCATACGGGAGATGCGCTAAAATATTGGTTAATAACTGGCCGGCGCACTGATGTAAAGAGCTAACGAGCTCTAAGCCAAGAGGCTTGTATAATAGATAAATCTATGAAACATAGTGAGTAGGAGATCGTAAATAAATGGAACGAAGGAGCTCGTAAATATATGGAGCTAAGGAGCTTGTGAATAACCATAGCTAATGAATGAAGGTTTTTTTATTATAAAAAAGGATTTTATTTTATTAATAGTTTTTCCTGAATTGGGTTGCATACGTACCCAAATTCCAATCAAGCATTTTCGTAGTTCACTTTATTATAAAATATGAGGTTCGCGAAACAATGTTTTTTCTTAGCTGTAGTTGACGTTGGCTCATCTGTAGCAATGTTCGTGGATGTAACATAGTCTGGCCGCATTTTGATTTCCGTATATAGTTTTTATTTCTTCAGCATTTGGGAATTTGATGCACTGATGGTAGGTTGCTAGGAAAGCCCGCATAGCGTGGATCCACAGTGTTCCAATTATGATGTTGTATATATCATGGGATTCAATGATTGTGAATATGACTCGTATGACTTCGCCGACAAAGGCCAGGAGCGCTACGGTTCTAATGGTATTTTGTGATGATCAGTTAACGCCCGTTAGAGGTTTCTTGGATGGCTTGATCTAGAGGTTTGGGTAACTCTATTTTTTCAAGTGTATCTTTATAAATCACATATATCGAGATGCATGTTTCAACTAATGATTTTATTATCTTGCAGCCAACTAGAATTATCTTTATGACTAATGCATTCTTTTGCATCCAATCCAGATTCTTTGTCTTATGTTCCGTGAATTTGATGACTGCATTATCTTATATGGTAGTAATTAAAACGTATGGTCTCCCAAGTTCCTATGGATACAGTGTTTACTCGCCTACCATATCCTTGATTGCACGTACTGAATCATAGTAGAAAGAGTTTCCTCCCATTATCATATTGACTTGTTTTCTTTAGATAGGCGGGCATGCGGTGTTTGAGTTTCTCGTCTCGCGATCTCTTTTGTGAGAATCTCTGTATAGTTGTAAAGTTTTGGAACTGATTCTTCATGATGTGACAATAATTATACATGAAATTTGGAATATAGCTAATTTTGGAAGCCGTAACATTCTTAGGTTGTATGTCCTTCCCTATTATGGAAGTCACAAAAAAATTTGGAGCCTTCTCTGATGTGTTCTTCTCTGTTCTATGTAATTTTTGATCAAAGTTTTGAAGCCTCTTTTTGAGTCTCCATCGGTCTTGCTTCTTTCACTGGACTTACAGGACCGGTCTCTGGAATTTTCATCTCTTTTTGATCCTCCACGTCCTCTTCGTTAATCGTTGTTATCTTCGTGTGCCTTCTCCTTGTATTTTGATGTTGGTGAATGTTTTCCGGCAAGTGTCTTCTTTTCTTTTTACATTTCCATATATCTTGAAGCTCGGTGGAGAGCGTCTTACAGAGTGGTCGATATGCAGCTGGTTAAAGTTGTTGATGGTATTGACCTCTAATCTAGAAAACCAATTGAGAGCTGCTCCTGCCGGATTTTTGATGAAAATTTGGATGTAGCCGACATCTCGTTCTCCATCGTTTAAGCGAGTTTGCAAAAAGCAGTCATGTGAGCATGTGATATGTTTTTCCATTGTATGGGAGAATCTTAAGTTTGATATTTGGGGATGCTGGGGATAAGATATTTGAACTACGTATTTTTCATTTTGTTCAATGACTTAATCTATTTTGGGGTCCAAACTTTTGCCATGATGGATCTGGAATTGCATCATTGGAGCTCGACCTAGTCTGTGCTAAGCTTGCTTGAGGTCCCTGATCTCGCCTGCTGGGATCGACACTTCGTCGTATGGGATTTATCCTTAATTGTTGTCCAATCTGTTCATTCTTGTCGAGGTCGTGTGTCCTCCTAAGACATCATTTAATGGAGTTCTTAGCGACGGGCCAATAGGCTGTTAATCCGAGCTTGTTGGTCTGCTTGAGTCTGGTTGATTTTCTCCTGATGTTATATAGCTTGCTGTCATGCGGTGTCCTGCTGAACTGCATACTGAACCAAAATAGAAAGAACAAATCGTAAAATTTTGGATACCTGGGTTAATAAGGTGTCCTTATTGAAGACTAGCGTTGCTAGTAGTTCCGTCAATTGAGGTGGAATGAGTGGATGTCTGTCTGCGCTCAGAACGGTTGGGTGATTTGATTTCCGTTTGAGTCAAGTTGTGGAAATCTCTAAAGATTTCTGTTTGGGTTGTTTAATGTTCATGTCATGTCAGATGTGTTATCTCCCGTAGTTGTGGTTTGTGATTTACGTCAGAATCTTTAGAGAGCTTTTGTGTTGAATCCCCCTCTTTCCAAAATGTTGGTTTCAAAATTCATTTAGAAAATAGAATACATAATTAGGATAACATGTATGAGAAGCAATCTAAGAAAACTATATTGATTGATGGTTTAATATGAGAAATGTGTATTTTATTGATAATGTGAACTGATACAACTATGGGCATCCGAAAGGTATCGAGGAACAATAGAGTACAAAGGTATTAGTTATCAGTTTGATATCAAGAAATTGGAATCCCCTTCTCCTTTTCCCTGACTCTTCTTGTATAAGTGCTCAGAGGTGAATCATAACGGCAACTTTGATCTCCGACAAATATCAGGTGAATTTATAATCACATTTAATGCCTCAATTTTTTTTTTCCGTATGGTGTTATTATGTCAGTTTGGCGCGAATTATTTTCTCAGCTCGGAATAAGCCTTTATTTTCATTGGACCTATTGTCTTCTTTTGAACAATATGCTACTAGACCGGTTTATTGTTTCGGAGTAGAATAAAATCCGCCTCCAACCACCTTCTTGGGCATCGAGAACAAGACCAAGTATGGTACCTGAATGAAAGTACTCTTCCCGTTTCTAACTTCCACTTTATGTAACCGTTTTGGAAGACCTCTAATCTTTAATATTTTCCTTAACATTTAAAATATTAAGAATTGAAATTATTAAGAATTGAGAGACTCACACATGTTCTCGCTATATAATGATGCTTTTACGCTAAGTTTTAAAAACACATCTCGACCATATACCATAACTCAGCAAAGGAATCTTGTTTCTTCATGGATTATAAAAGACGTAAATTACACACAACCACCATCTCATATTACCAAGTAACTCATCTCACCAGGAGAGAAACATAACGTCCTAACCCATTGCTCAATTGTTTCAAATAGAATTCTAAAGTAAAAAAGAAAAAAAAAATATATATATATATATATATTCTACTACAAATTAACTATTTGATTAGATCAGCTTTTTAAAGTGATCTAATCAAAAGACACCATATAAAAAGAGTATCTAATAAATATCTTAAGAGCATTTGCTGTTAGGAATAAAGGTTAGCTCAAGTCAAATAAACTTCCTAAAGTTTAGGAGTATCGTTTAATTTCTGTTTCTAGGAACTAGTCTTCCTCTTGATCCTATTTGTTATGTTAAAGCTGTTTCCGTTTTATGTGCTATCTGGCTATCTCTCGTTGTTTTCATTGAATAAGAATCGAACTTTCCTATTACTCTTCTCTGATAAATTGCATTTGCATTAGTGAGAAACTCATGAAGTTTCTTAACAATATATTTTAAAGATTAAAAATCAACCATTAAAAAATCAAAAATGTTAAAAAGAATCTCTCACAATTGTTAGAGAATGTTAAAAGAGTTTCTTTGTGATCCTATTGCTACCAGCTTCGTTTTTACATTTTCCAACCTTATTAATTTTTTCTTGAAATGCCGCTTCGCGAACTTTGTACTACCAGAATTCTTGTAGCCAAAAGAATAGTTGCGACAGTCTAGTTTTGATATCAATGCGTGTTCCTTCAGCTCATAACAGATGTGAATACCAGTGACAATGAACCACACTTTTTTTTGATTCAAGATATCCGCACGCAGCAAGAGCATCCTTATTCCCTGGACCTTGTGGTTTGAGTCCCTTTTCATGTGGAACAAATGTCTCTATTGAAGATTCTCCTCAACCCACCTCCTCTCGAAATCAGTGAGCTCAGGTTTCAGCTTCTCAAATATCTCAATAGCGTCTACTATGAAACATCTTGTGCCTAGCTTTATTTGTTTCTTGTACTCTATTTGATAGAAGAATATCCTAGCTGGTTTGATTGCTTCGGTTGCCTAAAAATCCTACATGTAACATTTAGTTTTATTTCAATTCTACCAGTAATACCAAATAGTTTTTCCAAGTTATTCCAGTATTCCCTAATATTATAAAAATTTTACTAGTTTTAACATTATGTCGTTGTTTCACCAAGTTGTCCGTATTACTGATAGTTTTACCCACTTTCTCTTGTACAAAACATTAAAAATGCCAATAGAAACTACAAATCTAATTTCATTCATAATTTCTACCTCTTCGTTCGCAATCTCTTTTTCACCATCAAAATATGTATCTGAATCACCATCACCATCACTATTACCATCGCATGATTCCTCTTCATTGTTTGCATCCTTGTCTCCTCCTTCTTTAGACTCTTCTATTTCTTGACCTCCATTGTTTTTATCAAAGGCATCCACTTTACATCATTGTCTTCTTCATATGAGGCATTCGCCTTATTTTATTTGTCTTCTTCATCAGAAACACACACCTCGCCTTCATTTTTTTCATCATCTTCGTTGTCTTTCTCTTTTTTTTTCGTCGTTCTCTGATGGTTTACTCCCACTCGCCGGATGAACCGTAAGAGGAGCAAATTTGTTCGGTTCAGAGCCTTCTTTCGCCTTAACCGCCACCGCAGCCTCCATGATCACATTTATCGGCTCCATGAGCACCATCTATGTCAGTATCGCTGAATTCTCCTCCGTCGTCTCTGTATGCTCCAAAATTTTCACAGCTTTCTTCATCTTCACCTTCTTTCTCCACATCTTTTGTTGGATTCTTCTTCCTCTTACTCCGCCTTGTTTCAACCATTCTGTGGAGAAGAGAGATTTCAAAATTATCAGGTTTCAAAATCAAATTGTGTCTAGAATTTGAGAGAAGACAACGAGAAAACTAAAATAGTGAAAATTGGGTGTTGGATTAGATCCACTTGAGAGAATTGGATCTTGAGTTAGATCCATAGAGATAATTGATCCTCGGACCGAGTCGGATTGAACCAGGTATAAATTGTAAATATCTCAAATTGTTTAGAGTTTTTAATAATTTACATAATTTTTGAAAATATATATATAAATGTCTGATTTTTTTTGGGTTTGTTCAAGATTGTTCCTTGCCAAATAGAGGCAAGGACGCTAACGACTCTCTTTTCAGTCAATCTCACTCACTCTTTATCTTTTCAGTCAAGACTCCAAAATCTCTGAACTCATCGTTTTTCTTCAAGGCATAGAGAAATAGAAACAATCTCCATGGAAAAGTATCCGTCTTTCTGATTCTGCTTCTGCTTCATGGTTTAGGTTTTAGGTCTACATCTCTGTTCTTCCTCTTTCACGGGTACACCTTCGAGTTTGATAGGGTTTCGCTTGATTCAGTGAGTATTCGGGTTTGTTTCCTGAAAAAATGCTTAGTGATCTCTTGTGTTCTTGTTAATGTCGGAGTAACAGGAAACTTTTGTCTGTTGAATCTTAGTGGTCTTCGAGTGGAAAAAGGGGCTTAATAAGAGCTTCAGTATGGATAGGATCAGTTGCTCTTGAAGATTGTCTCATCACTTCCTACCAAAATGCTTTTGTCAAAAAGGTGAAGGTTTCTTTGGACAATGGTTCCGAAACTTGATTTTAATGATCGTTTGGTACTCGAGCATTCTAAATATGAAAGATTTCCGAAGTACGTGGATCAATGGCATTGAATAGAGCTCCAGATTTAGAAGCATTAAACTTCAGCGTTAGTCTTTGTTGCAGCTCTGAAGATATGGCAAGATGGGTTTAGAATTGGAATGGTTCCTGATGTGCGTTAACTTCAAATTGCTCACTGCAAAGATGACTTCGAGGAACATACACCAATCAAATTACCAAAGACTATTCACATGTATGAGAAGCTCGAGGTCTTGAAACTCACTTACACAGTTGCTCTGGATATCCTTTGGAAACATTACACCTTGTTTGTGTAGAGTATGAACCGAAGAATCTCACGTTTTAGGCTGTCCTGTTCTTGAGGAGTTGGTTTTGGACAAAACTAGAAACTATTGGAATGTTAAGGAAGAGGAATCTAAGAAAATCAATGAGTTGGTATCTCTGCCTAGAGCCTCAACCTCATGCCAGCTTCTGTTGAATTGAGAAAAAGATTGTTGTGGTTGTACCAGAAGCTGCTAATGCATTTCCCAGAACCACCTAGGGAGTAACAAGGTATGTTGCACCAAAGGAGACTGCAATTGACTGATTTAGGCTTTGTATCTCCAATGTCTGACTTGGGAAGATATAAACCCATTTCCTACTTTGTGGCAAAAGAGCACTGATAGCAGACAATGTCACAAGCAAAGGATTGTAGTCTAAGTAGTACAGAAGAAACATAGTTCAGTGTTGTATTACGCTATTAGCTTCCGCCAATTGAGACAAATGGTGTGACATTATAGATACTGTAATAATAACATGATCAAGATAATAGTAAACATGAGGGAGGAGCTATTGGATGAAATAGCCACTCAAGAAAAGCATGAAGAAGAGGAAGAGACTACCGAAGATCAAAGCTGTCTTCTGACCAGAGGTGAGCGCATTACCCCCAAGTCCATACTGTTGATTCTGAGCAAAACCAGCAATCTCAACCATTTTGCTCTCGAAGAAACTCTGAGCAGCTCCACAAGTTGGGCATCTCCAGTCTTCAGGCAACTTATCAAACTGAAACCCAGGAGGGATCGGGTAGGATGGATCACCCGCTGATTCGTCGTACTTGTACCCACACGATCTGCACTCGTAGATTCCCGTGTTCAGAACAGCGAATTTCTCCTCCTCTCTTCTTCGTATCTCAACCGCATCTTCTTCGAGTTCAGGCGTGGTAGCGTCGTCTCTTGAAACGGCTGAGCAGCGGGACGGTGGAGATTGGTCATTTGGGCATGAGAATCTGGTAATGAAGATTTGGTGGTGAAGCTGTTGTGTCTTGCCATATCTGGGAAACTGTGTCGGTTTGGGGGAAAAAGAAGAAGAATGGAGCTGAGCTATAGGAGAGAAGGAGAACATAGCAGTCGCCATGTTTTCTTCGTTAGTTCTTATAATTTTTTGGTTAGTTCATTGTTGGAGAGAAGAAAGGGATCAATCCATTGGAGAAGTGGATAAGATATTTGAAAAGCATCGTGGCACCACGTAAACCAAAATTCTCTATGACTATTAATAAAAGAGAGAATTGGTAAAATGGGACACATAGAACTTAATTTGGATTAATAAGATTTTTTGAATATTATTTAAGAAACTAAAATTTTAGTTCTTGTGATGATCATAATATCTTTAAAATTACATTTTATTAAAAAATTTAGTTATGCAAAATTAAATTTCGAAATTTCATTTATAATTAAAATATTAAAAACAAGAAACATAAAAAAAAGAGGAAAAAAAAACCCTTCAATTCTTTTTTTTTCCGTTTCTCCCTTCTCTTCCTCTCACCTATGGCGATTTAGGGTTCTTCCTTTCTTCACCGTGTTTCATCTTCTCTTCTCCGCCTAATCTATTCCCCGCCTAATCTCGTGGTTGTCATCCTCCTCCTCCGCCTAATCTCGTCTTCTCCGCCTAAACGACGGTTAGGTCATCGTCCTCCTCCTCCTCCTCTTCCTCCGCCTAATCTCGTCTTCTCCGTCTCGAAATCGAAGTCTTCTTCCATCGATTTCATCAACATCCCACGGTTCTTCACACTAGGTATGAGCTTATTTCTATTGATTCTCTTAACCCTAGAAAATTTAGATTTATATGGTAACCCGATTTGTCATCTTTCTACAACCAAATTAGTTGTATGAGTTGATTTACCATATATGTGTCCCATTTAGTCATGCATGTTATTGTTTCTCGATTTAGATCGATTTGTCTTCACCAATACACATGTAGATCGATTAGGATTTGTAGACATGATTGACTATGCAAACCCTTGTCTTCTCGATTTGTAAAGACTCAATTTGTAAAACATCGATTAGTAGAGTCTTGATTTGTAGAGTAAAAAGAGATAAAAATCGTGTCAAAAACCATATTTTCATGTAAACACTTCGGTTATTGATCACTTTGTTGTTCTTTTGAAAGTTATACCTAGGTTGAACACATAATATAGAATAGGTAGACTTTGGATGTAAAATCCAATACATATGTAGATCGGTTAGGATTTGAGGACATGATTGACTATGCAAAACTTTGTTTTCTCGATTTGTAAAGACTCAATTTGTAGAACATCGATTAGTAGAGTCTTGATTTGTATTGTAAAAATCGTGTCAAAAACCATATTTTCATGTAAACACTTCGGTTATTGATCACTTTGTTGTTCTTTTTGAAGTTAGACCTAGGTTCAACAAATAATATAGAATAAATAGACTTTGGATGTAAAACCCGCTTTATATTGCTCATTGTTTGTGAGATTCCTATAACATGTTGATTTTTTATTTTTAAGTTTCTGCTAATGAGCTAAGCTTACAATTTTCTTTATGTCTTGTCGGTATGTCAAACGAGTTACCAAAGCGGATTTTTAAGGAGGGTGAAGAGCCCCAAGTTAGTCAGATCAACAATAACTGCAGGTTGATCCACGTTATGGACATGTTGGAGACATGGCTGCCAAAGGAATTAAAAGAAGTGAAGAAGATTTGGTGTTTTCACAGGTGTTTAAGTTGCATGAAAGTGGTCTGAAGTACTCCGTGAGAGTGATATACAGCTTCTTGTGTAGGGAGCTGGTCACTTATAAGATGCACGAGCGTTGGTTTGTCTTTGCAAGGAGACCACTTCTGGTTTTCTTTACAAGAGTTCACGCAGTAACAGGGCTTGAGTGCAGCACTAGTCTTTCACTAAAGGAACCCGAAGAGTGGGAAGATGATGGCGTTTTCTGGAGCAGAGTGCTGAAGTTAAAAGAGGAATTTGTATCTTGAAACTGTGGAAGAAGCACAATGAAGCTGTTAAGAAATGGAGTAATGTTGATCGAATAAGGCTGTTCTACATTTGCATCCTTGTTTATGTGGTTTTAGGGAGAGATGAGAAGGCTACTATCCCCCTCAAATACATAAAACTGGTCATGGATCTTGAGAAGTTCCGAAAGTATCCATGGGGTGTTGCTGCGTATGACCTTCTTCTAGAGTCAATCGCTACAACTCGTGACAAACTGAAGGATAAAACTAGTAGTTACGTGCTAGATGGCTTCTCCTACGCCATTCAGATTTGGGCAATGGAAGCAGTCCCAAAGATTGGTAAGCTCTTGGGAAAAGAACTTGACAAAGGTTTTAAGGATGGTCCTAGATGCATAAACTGGATGGGAGCTGCCAAGATGTCATACGAGGAGATCATTCGACTGGAAAACATCTTTGCACGAGAGGTAATTAGTTTGATTTAAACTGTTCACACTCTTCAATTATTAGCATAAACATGAAATATAATTGAAGAATTCATCTTGTTTAAAGCATCTTTGATATTGTTTATCTTTCTTGTGTAGGATATCATCTATCCATACATCTTCTGGGATGGAAATTACGTGGTAATTGAGCATCACCTTTTTATTAGAAAAGGTGAGGTAGAGAACGATAGAATCAAGCGGCTCAAAGCACTGATCAACCTTAAACATGACTTCAGTGATCATATTTGGGAGTTCGAGGAGCCTCCACAGGTTTCTCTTGACCTTGATGAAGACGAAGGTGAGTATGATGAAGACTTTCAAACTCCAAAAGGATCAGAGACCACATGCTCGACAGCTAAAAAAGGAAAGAAAAGGCTCCCGGATCGTGGAATGGAAAAAAAGGAAGCATAAGGTTCTCTCTGGTAGACCGCAACAAGCATCCTTCAATGAAGATATGAAGGCTTACATGGCGCAATTGTTTCAGCAGAATTTCTCTGCAATGGAACAGAGGCTACATAAACAAATGGACGAGAAATTTGAGGAAATGCAGTCACAACTTAAAGGTTCACTTAAGGATGCAAGCGTTGAAGTTGACCTTGGAGAGCCATTGCCGAGCAAGCCATCTCCAAGCAAGCCAAAGTCATCTCCGAGCAAACCAGTGCCCAGCAAGCCATCGCCAAGGAGGTCCAACCGCTTGGTAAGCATGGGAAAACAAAACTACTCTTTCACCACTCTCTGAAATGTTATTGTGGCTTGTTGATTATATGGTTTGTGTGTATGTTTGTGTTAGTGTCATCCATGTTTTTTATATTGTCTCGGTTTGGAAGTTTACTTTATGTAATATACTTATGTAATGCTTGTGTATTTTGGTGTGTGAACTATGTTTTGGCATGTAATATATTGGAACTATGTGTAAGATATTCATGCAATGGATTTTAGATTTGTGTTTGTTATACCATCATTTTAATAATTTCTCTTGAATTAACAGGATGTGAATTTGAGTGAAGAAGAAGATATGAACGTAGGGATAGGTACCCAAGACATAGAAGAGCTTTCTCAAGCCTCGTACGTGCCCGGTTTTGATCCATCGCAGACCAATAAGGACAACGAACCCCATGACTGGTGGACTCCAATGACTGCATTCTGAACACCCAAAGTTGAACCAATGCAAAACAGTACAACTCCACTGCCTTCTTTGTGGGAGAAATGGTCTAAAGGGCAATGCAAAAAACTTCAGCTTAGTGATTCACCAATGGTTGAAGATGGTTCTCCGGAGTCGTCACTGTATTTCGTTTCCGAAGACTCATGGAAACGATTCAGTTAGTGGTCTATGAATCCAAGAACTTTGTGGATTGGTCCTACAGCCTTTAATATGACCGTAGCTACAAGGATAATTGTTGCTGGAAAATGGCTTGGAAACGAGGTATTTATTTCTTTACTAGTTTGCATGATCATAACTTTGTAACACATCTTTGATGCTGTTTCGGTTTAATGTCTTTGTTGAATATTCAGGAAATGGATGCGTTTATGTATATGTGGCGAACAAATACATCTTTGAGGCGTTGGACCCCAGATCGTGTGGCTTTCATGAGCGCTACTTTCTGTTAAAAGTTAAAAGGAAGTACAAGTTATGACACATAAATAAAAATATTTATATCGTAGAGTAATGGCCATTAATTGTAATCAAGGCGTTTGTAGATTAACGATATCTTCCTAGAATATAAACTCACGTTTTCTAGGTGAGTTAGAATATACAAGAATGTTTTGGTTGCGTTATATTCTCTGGATAGATCTATGTATAGTACCTAGAATCCGAACTCTAAAGGTCGTAGATTGCCAGAATGCGTATTCTATCCTCACCTAGGATATAAAATAAAATATGATTACACAATTTTTTTTAAATAATTTTAAACATATATGTAGTCATACTTGTGTTTTCAATAGTTTTGATATTTTTCTCTATTTTTAAAATTTAGTTTACTATTTTTTCCACCACAGAAGGGTAAAACTTGTCCAAAATGACCCAAAATATCAAAAATCCTAAATGGACAAATAAAAGTTGAGAGTGTCCTATTTTGCCATTTTCTCTTAATAAAACCCTAGACAAAAAAAACTAGATAGTAAAACAACTATTAATTAAAAATTCAACAAAAAAAATACACAACTTTAGTTCTGACTTATGTCACCCTCCGTTTAAAATATCATGTTAAAAAATGACAGATGTTCATGAAATTAAAATTGAATGTTTATAATATTGAAAACTTAATTGAAAGATTTTTTTAAAAAAAAATCAATAATAGTATAGGAGTTTTATCATTAAAATATTAAATATTTTAAAATCTTTATTTGCACTTATGTATTATTTAAAACTCTTATGACCAATTTATAAATCTTCAAAACTAATTTATAAATTCTTTTGCATTACTTTAGGAAATTAATTTATAAATCTTATATTCACGGAGATTTTCAAAAATACCACTTTCCTTGTAACACTTTTCACTTTTACCTTCATTAAAAAGACATTTTCATAAATATTATTTTTTAAGAGGTAACTTTTTTAAAAAAATAATTAAAATTCTAAATTTTACATTTCTAAACCCTACCCCACCCTATTTCCACTCCTAAACTCTAAACCCTAAGTCTTATATTAATTAACCCAAGAATTATAAGTGTGTTTTTCTCTCTTAAAAATAAGGATAAAATGATTAAATTAAAAATGAAAAGTGTACAAGAAAGTGATATTTTTTGACAATTTCCCTACATTCATCATCGTCAATACTACTTTAAACACCTACAATCATGTCTTCAGTCAGTTCTTTGTCGATTCAAGAGCTCGACTCCTCAAAGCAATTGCAAATTCCGACAGAATGCAAATGGCGAGAGGGGGGTTTTTTCACTTCAAAACATTCAAAAATCCCAGAAGATTATTTCATTGTTGTCAATGGGATCTCGTAATGGTTAGTTCTTATCATTACCTTTTCTTTGTTTTATCTAACTATATGTTATTTTCATGTGAAGGACAAAACACTTGTTCAATGGAATTGATAAGTCGGTTGTTGAAGAAATTTAAGATTCAGAAAGTGGTTGAACGGTGCTGTCCATTCGACAAGCCCAGTTGCAAATTCAATGAACTTGTATGAGCCATGCTGAATGCATGCAGAGTTAGGATTGAAGAGATGGAAGATACAATTGCACGTTGTCAGAGAGACCATCAAATGCATTAGTGAGATAAAGGCTCTGGAAAGCTTGGTTTGTGTGTTGTTTTAGTGATGGTTTTCTTACCTTAACATATGCATATGTTTGGTTATGATCGTTTCTTGTTATGTTTTTTTTCAATAAGTGTAAGGACTATGTTCTTGGGTTTGTGGCTATCAACAAACTATGTCTGCAACACTACCATTTCGCAATACCAAGCGATGTGTCTCAAAATCAAGAATGTTGGCAAATAGGTTCTTGACACAAAATATCAAACTAAAAGTAATAGCAAAAAAAACGATGGAGAAAGAACACACACAACCAAAAAATAGGCAATCACTGGTTCCTTGTATGTCCTTCAATTCACACACGGTTGCACTTGTGCTTTTTATGTCTTTCTTGAGCTGAATGATTTTTCTTGTCTTCTACTGTTTTCATACCTTCTCTTTACTGGCTCTACCACCACTCTTTTTGTTCTCTCGTTAGTAAACCTTCACAAGTTAACCCCAGTTGGGACATTTCCTTCATGCTCTAGGAGCTGGCTATTGGTTATGCATTCCGCATAACCAGTTCTACCACGTTGCAGGGTGTTAAACACATATTAAAACTGTGTGTACTTCTATTCTGCGTTAAAACAGGATAAGTAATGTTGTTAGCTCGCAACATACCAAACTGAATAGGTTCAGGATTCTTGCATTGCACTTCATACCGTGATTTATGGCGGAATTGGTTGTGTGTAAGGTTTTTCCTAATCATATTTCGCCACATGTGCTGTTTTCTGTTCTAAATCAACGTAAATTCATATTTCTACTTTAACAAGTGATTGAATGTCAACCTTGTAACATGAAATCCTTTTGCCTTCACAATTCTCCTATCATCTTTTTCTCACCTTAAATGGTTAAAAGTATCAATTGAGAGCTATACATCCGACGCTCATAGACATCGGGTCATCATTTTCTTATACAATCTACAGGAATATCAGAAATTCTCTATTTGATCTTAGAACTGAATTAGCGATCGTTGCATGGTATTTGGTCCATGTCGTTCATGGATCCGGGGAAGACAGAACAAGCCCATTTTCTCACGATCGCCTCCTGTAGATATCTTCAAGCGCGTGACAATATCAAAATTTGGGTTTGAACGTTCTGACACTCAGTGAACCCTATATGCTCGTGGCTTTTTTGACCAAACGAGTCAACCGCCTTTGTCTGAAATCCTTACCACCTGGTCAGAATGGGTGGACGCAATTCCATGTATTGATTGAGGTCTAGACAGTTACCAATCGCTTTAGAAAGTTGAGAAAAATTCTATCTGACACAAAGCTAAGCCTCTTACTATCAACAATATGACTTCAGTTCTAAGAACCACGGCCCATGAATCTCTTCTGCTGAATCAACTCCATTTACAAGCAGATCAAGATTAGAGTTAGCCATCTCAACTGTAGCCACAGTTAGAACTCCATTGTATGTTATTTTTTCAGAAAGTCCATCAATAACAATACGCTTCGATGTCATTGTAGAATCTTTAAATGATTGCCCGATTGACAAAAACAAATACATGGATTCATCCTTATCAGTTTCTAGTGGAGTATGCGTACATGATTAGCTTGTTAATCTATACAGTTTTGTATTTTTGCATAACTTTGATTGGTTACCTCTAATTGCCGCAGTTTTGCAAAACTTCACGAGCTGCCTAGGGCATGCAATTAAGTAATTCTCACAACCTTACTCCAAGAGCATAACTGACGATCTCATTCACTTTTGTCCTTCTTAGCTCTCATTATCGATGTTGTATCAAACTCCCAATTGTTTCTTAGCCATGTTCGCTTTTACCAATTGCTTTCCTAGAAGGAGCAACATGAATGTCTTGCACACACTTGTTGATCATGAATATGATAGACCTAATCTAGACAATTCTGCGCACAGTCCAGTTGGCACCTTGAATCTTTTCAGGATATACCACATTTATCTCGTGGATTTGACAACACGTAATCGAAACTTATGTGGTCATCGCGCATCCTTTGTTGCCTTAAAATCTTACTTTTTGAAAGATCTGTCCTTCTTCACGAGATTGTTCTCCCAGATTGTCCTCCTTTTCACTATTCGCATTGTTTTCATCTTTAAACCGCATCCCGGAACCATCCTCAGCGACATAAGTCTTCCAGGAGACTCCTTTACGTTTGAAAAGTTGCTCGTTTATTTCAGGGACTTCGTCATCCTTAATTCTTGGTCACACGGCTCCTTATTCAAATCGATATTAGACTCGTTACTGTTGTTTTTATTACCAATACCTAAGAACGTGGACACACAAGGTTGTAGACGAACCCTCCTCGCGTAGCCCACAAATTAGTACTTGCTATCATTGCTGATAATAATGTGAGAATTCCCTCTTTGATTCACCCAATTTCATACTGAACTCGAACATTAACGGCAGTTATGGCCCACCCATAATTCAACACCGTTGACTTGAGCTCTCCACCCGCAGTAGTAGTTTCTAATGGTACCATTCGACCACACTTTCTTTCGCTCCCACGACACTCCACTGTCCTGCATACACATCATACACCAGATATGAGGAGACACGGTGGAGGGAATATAGCTCATGAGGATTAGTGAGATTAATGAAAACCACCCTTACGAAATATGGAAGTTGCCATATTTTCGTATATTTGCCTAGATATGTGTTCTACGTTGAGCATTGAAATGTAGGAAAAAAAGTGGGGTGGGAAAAATTTTTTTTTTTCATTCCTTTTCCCGCCAAAACCCATTACATAAGGGAAAATGCGTACAAGTTATGACACATAAATAAAAAAAGTTATATCGTAGAGTATATGGCTATAATGTAATTCAAGCGATTGTAGATTAACGTATCTGCTTAGAATATAATTCTCACAGAATTCTAGGCTTTAAGTTAGATATAAAAGAATTTTTTTTGCGTTAACATACTCTGGTAGATCTTATACCTAGGATCGATTCTAGAGGTTGTAGTGACCAAAATGCGTGAGGGATGCTGCCTAAAACCACTGAGATATATAACCCAATCTGTACCCACCCAAACTAACATCTTCTTCACGAAACACCCGATATGTAAATTTCTTAATACTCTTAACCTGTTTCGTCTGTGTTCCCCCTCAGTCTAATTGAACTTTTCAGATTTTTAAACGTTATTACAACAGTGATTGCCCACCCACAGAGTTCTGAATGTGCAACCAATCCTAATCCTTAAATCATCAGGTTTAGGATCGGTCGGGTTCAAAGCTATGTGGTGGGCAATCACCTGTTTGTAAATACGTTAAATTTTGAAAGTTCAATTAGAGAGGGGGAACTATGCAGAGGAAACAAGTTTAGAGGGTTATGTGTGAAGAAATTTACAATATATAGGGTGGTTTCGTGAGCGATGTTAAGTTTGGGTTGGGTACCGAAGGTTTTTATTTCTACAGGTGGTTTTAGGGCAGTCATCCAAATGCGTATTATATCTTCAGCCTAGGACATAAAATAAAATTGATTACACTATATTTTTAGAAAATAATTTAAACATATAGTAGTAATACTTTTGTTTCCAATAGTTTTGATATTTCTCTATTTTGAAATTTAGTTACTTTTTCCCATTACAAAAGGGTAAAACTTGTCTAAATGACAAAATTATCAAAATCCTAATGGAAACCAAAAGTTGGGACGTCCCTTTTTGCCAATTTTTTTCAAAAATTGGTTCGTCTTTCTTAAGATCCTAGTTGCACTCTTCACCGTTCTGAGCTACCTATCGTTTACGGAGTCACTTGCCAATTTTTCAAAAACTTATTTTTTATTTATCATGGTTTTCAGAACAAATTAAAATTTTGTATCAATGAAATGATATGATGAGTGATACTCAATTGATAAGATTCATTATGAATACAAATAGGCAGTACACATTTATTTTGGACTGAAGACTAGAACTGAAACTGACCAAATTAGTAAATAAACGGATTCTGAAAGTTCCTATTTCACTGTGCTTGTCAACAATAAGATAAAATATTTGCAAGCGACTGTGATAATCAAACGTCAAAAAATAAAGGATACCAGTATACAACTATGATTTGAACAAGAAATTATAATGCACTCTCCCGACTGACCTACTTATCGCCAGGGAGCACACTATCACTAATAATAATTTAACTTTTTATCTATTTTTAGGAGATCAAAAAATCATAATGAAAATAGATGTAACATTCTTAATTTTAATTTGCAGCATATTCGAAAAGTATATGATGAGCTAACAAGGAGAAGGTTCATTTATGGTGAAATTAGGGCATGAACACATTTATTTGAGCCGAAGACCAAAATTGGCTACATTTCATTAAATTCCGAATTGATTTTAAGCGAATTAGGCTATTTAGCTATCAAAGCCGAATTGGCAAACTTTATGTGGCACTATTAGATAATATTTAACCTTAATAAGTAAACCTTACTAATCTACCTGCTACAAATCTTCTCTACTATTTGATATCACCTCTCTCAGTTACTTACACACATAGGTTACTTTAATCTGAGTTTTTTCTTCCTCTTTATTAGTCTTTATGTATCTTGATTCTTCGACACTCCAACGACGACTACACCACCACTACTTTCAATTTATAATCAAACCAATTTCAATATCCAATCTCAGTAGCAATTTTGTGTTGTGGTCTTGTTCTGATGTGGTTGGGTGAATTGCCGGCTTTGAATGAGTTCCGTCAAACATGGCTCAAGAGGTGGTTGTTAAGAGTTCATGAAGTTATTTTTATTTAGATAACATATCTTGTTTAGGTATTTTATTAGTTATCTTGATATTATTTATGTTTAAAGGATTCTCAATTTATATCTTCATTTAGATACATATTTTGGTTAGTTGTTAAAAACATTTACAACCTAATTACTAAATGGTTGATGAGATGTAATAAAAGTTTATCATTAGCTGATACATGGTTTATTAATCGATACATGGGATATGTTAGTTTTTACAAACAGATTAATGCTAATTAATAAATGATTGATAAATGTCAAAAAATAGGTTTCATTAACGGATACATTGCGTAGTAATTGTTACATGGGCTATTAGCTAATATGTTTGTTTGATACGTCGTTTGTTAGGTGATACAAGGATTGTTACCTGATATGTGATTTCTTTTAGCTGAAATTTCATTGGATACCAAACATATTCATACATTTTCAAGACATTTACTGGACATTCAAATATTTGTTGTACATTTATTCCTAATCATCTTTATAGTCAATTAAATGAAGATTTTTACTACATAATGGTGATTATTCATGTTGGTATAATGCAAGTTATGTACTAATATTTTATGTAATATCTAAGTTAAAATTTAGAATGATTTGTACATTCCCAATTTTCTAGAGACCCTACACTCAACCGCAATCCTTAATTATAGAAGCCTATTGGCGAGATTTCTAGATTGGGGATGGTGGCAATGATGGAATGAGAAAGAGGAGGAGGTCAGTGGAGATTGGTTCCGGAACGCTGGTGTCAAGGGATTAGTCATTTAGCTTTATGTCGCATCATCTTAACGTGAAAATTTTCTCCATTATTTATGAAGTACTCTTTGAGAAAATTCTCGTCGATATCCGGTGAAACCCACGGAATGAACAACTTTCCATGATGGAATAAAACAGAGTAAAGATTAAAGAACTCTTCATAATTTCTGAAGTAATCTTGGAGAAGATTCTCGTCGATATCCGAGAAAATCGCATCGATGAGCAACTTTTCATGATGGGATAAAAGAGAGTACAGATTAAAGAGATTGAAGAGATTCATTGAAAAATTTTTGGAAGAAGAATAAATAAGGATGAAGAAAGAAGTGGAAGATGAAAAAAATAGAATGGAAAGGTGAAGAAAGACACAAAATGTGAGATGAGTGTAGGGCCAAAATTGGAAAGGAGGATGGAAAATGCTATAGTGGCAATGGGTTTAGGGGTGCGTAGTGTAGTTTGCCCAATTTTTGGCTCCAATTCAGATTATTTAGCCAATTGTCTCTTGATTTTGTATATATAAAAACAGAGAATCAAAACACATTGAAACCGAATGGATACTCAAAATATTAAAATACAGATTATATACTTAAAATATTATAACTAGTTTCTAAATAACCAAATATTAAAAATAATAGTTATAAAATGAAATACCTGAAAACTTGAATTAGATGAATATTTTTATCCGAAATATTTAACCTTATCTTAATTACCTGATATTTTATCTAATTTACCCGATATTTATTTTCAAAAACCAAAGTTTCCGTCGTTTTTATCCGTATATGTGAAACAATCCGATAAAACATAATCGGACTAGAACCAAACTAAACCCAATTTCTTGGATATTAAGCAGTTTCCAAGTTTACTACCTGAACCGATCTAAAAACTGAAATAAACAAAACTGAACCAAACCAAAAACCAAAAACCAAACACCCAAACACCCAAACCTAGCTGTTAGAATGGTTGGATAGTTTTTTTTTCTCAGTGAGATAATGATTTTCTTACAAAATGAGTAGTACTTTATGATGCTGCCAATCTATGAATTGTCACGTTTTAACCTTATTAAATCAGCTTGTTAAATAATCATTTGACATACAGTTTTCTATCAATCAATTCTTATTTGTGAACATAATCTAACTCTTTTTAAAATATACCTACACCAAATGAATATTATAGTTTCTATAATATCACTTTATTTCTTGTTTTCATGGTGTTAACTTCTTGCCATTTTTTTCATCCAACCTAATAAATTTATTAGAAACAATTAATGGCAAATGAAATAAAAGAAAACAATTTCACCGCCTGATTTGGTGGTGGCGTATAATTTTCCACCAATCATCTCACACTCAATTTTCAAAACAAATAACTATAATGAGCGGACTTGTAGATTCGAAATAATGTTATGTTCAAGAAAGAAGTTCAAATTTATTTTTGGAACCATACCTCAACCTAAAGAAGGATTACAACATCTAAAAGAGTTGTTGAGAATCAATTCTAAGATTGCGTCTTGTGTGAAAATGAAAATCGACCGAGAGTTATTGAAAAACATCTCCCGTTGTAATGTGGTGAAAGACCTATGGGAAAATATCATAAAATAATCATCCATCTCCAATGGACCGAAGAATAAAAAGATGAAGACAGTTCTTGCTTGTTGCAAGAAACAAACATGATGGTGGAATTTTATTACGGTAAACTCAGCAAGATTTGGATAACATACAAAATTATTGTCAGTTGTAGATCCAGGATTGATTTAACTAGTGGCAACAAAAACTTTCTAACTATGTTTGACTTTAGGATGAAGGGTACTTTATGATAAATGACACTTATAGAGATTTCATACTACTTATTATCAAAGAAAAAAAAAATTAAAACTAAATGGGGGTCCGTGCCCCCTCCTCTTCTTCTCCGCGCCGCCTCTGATTATCGTCTAATTTGTACGTGCAAGTTTGCAAATTGGGTATGAGGTCTATGAACATGAAAAATAGTCAATTCCAAATTCAAAAAAATTCATTGTGCCTTTTCGTACTTTAATTTTGATATAGTGAAATTCATTCATAACTAACATTTACTTCAAATAAACTACCACAACCATCAACTCAACTCAAGTCAAAATCAATTTTTTACCAAAATAATGTGGGTTAACTGTGTTGGGTCAGCTGCCACTTGTACAAATGATCGAAACTTACCCGAAGAGTTGCTTGAAAATATAAAATATTCTAAAACTTTGTGAAATCCTACAAGTACATAAAATCCAAAAATAAAATCGAAAAAACCAAAATATAAAAAAGTACGAGAAAAATTATAAATACCTGAAAACAAAAAAATTTACTCGACAACCTGATATAATCTATATGTACCAAAAACCTAATTTATATCCAAAAACACTAAAAATATTTAATACCTAAAATATACACATAAACAAAACATATCAAGAAACACAATTTTTTTAATATCAAGAATATACACAAAACCATAATATACCCAAAATTCAGAGACAAACTATAAATACCCAAATTCTAAGAGTGCATACCCCAATACGATAAATAGCCATATAAAATCTTGTCAAAATCGACTATTTTACCAGATCAAACACATGAATAATCTAAAAATTATATGTATTGATTATTTTAGGTATTACATTATATTTTACAATTTCATTTCATTTTCTTTTCTTTTATTTCTTTTTGGTATATTTTGAAGTTTGGGCTATATTTTTCGTATTTAAAATATTATCACTTTTCTGGTTTTGGGTTTATGTTTCGAGTATTTATAGATTTTCTAGGGTTTTTGAATATATTTTGGATTTTGGGTATTTATATTTTTTTCTCCAATGTTTTGGTATATTTAGGATATCCGGTTTTTGGTTCGAATTTTAATTATTTTATGGTTTTCGATATTTGGAATATTTTTTTTGGATTTTTTGGATTTTTGGTACATTTTGGGGTTTAGGGTAATTTATGATAATATTTACGGTGATATCCGACTCTAGATATATGAAATTAGACTCATAAAAAATTTACATGTAGCATTTGATTCATCATGATTGACTAACATCATTTCGGTCAAAGTTGATTTCGGTTTGAATTTAATAGTACATGCAATTTATTTGAATAAACGTTGAAAACAAGGAATCACTTTCGCTATCTCGTTGTTTCTATATACAAAACAAAAGGAGATCAATTGCTCTCTCTTTCTCTAGTTACTAAAATACAACATTATCTGTATAAGCACTCATATACTAGTGAGGTAATGTTTAATTTAGGTCTTTCAATATATTTAATTTATATTAATTTTATTTTATTATATCAGAGTGAAGGCTCTGCCTCTTTCGTTTATTTTTCGGGATGATATATTTGTCTTTCCCAGTGATCGCTATGGTATCCTATACCTTCACGATCATAGGATCACATGGTATGCTTTGATTTTGTGGATATAAAATGATCAATATGGTAAACTATGTCTCCTTAGATAATGTGGTAAGCTATGCCAAAAAATTTATTTATGCTTTTTAAATTTCTTCATTTGAATTATGCCTTTAAATTTCTGCTCTTGATTTATGCATATAAATTTTACCATTAAATTCTGAATTTTCTATGCTCATTTATGAATAAAATTATTATGTCAAATTTGACAAAGATCGGAATAACCGCCCTTGATATTACGGAGAATAATTATATGACATGGGCAGTAGGTTTAAATATGAGAAAAATGCATGATATTTTATGACACCACATACATGATGGTTTAAATATGAATATACTACTAAAGAGGATCTTGCATATCTTTGACAATCTTTAAAAGAGAGGTTTGATCACCAAAAATGTGTGATCTTATACCAAAAGCCAAGCACGAGTGGTTCCATCTCCGATTCCAGGTTTACAAATGTGTTAGTGAATATAATTATGCGATGTTCGATATTACATCAAAGATGATGTTATGTGGAGGAAAAATAAGTGATTATGATATGATTGAGAAAACTCTCTTCACGTTCTATCTTAGAAATGTAGTCATGCAACAGCAATCAGATGCGAATGGATATACCCGCTAATCGGAGTTGACGCAAGTACTCCTAGTTGTGGAGCAGAATGACCAACTCGTGACATTAAACCATCATGCCCGTTCCACCAGATCTGCTCCATTTCCTGAAGCGAATGTCGCATCATCCAACTATAATAATTGGTGATAAAAAGGACGTGGACATGGTAGAAATCGTTATCATGGTCGTGGAAGAGGACAAGGTAGAAGATTTCGTCCCTATGATGAAAGAAATAGTAAAAGCTTCCCCGAAAATGGAAGTGACTTGGATGATAAAAAACAAACATAAAAGGTTTGCTACAAAGGTGGTATGAAAGGGCATTGGATACGTGTTTGTCGTACGCCAAAACATTTAGTCACTTTGTATCGAGAATCCCAAATTGCAAAAGAGAAAGGAAGTGAGACAAACTTCATTTCTAATGAACCGGGCCATCTTTCCATGCTTTCAATGATGATACTCATCTCGACGTTTCAGACTTTCTAGTTGATCTAAAGAATACCGATGAGTAATTGATATCACTCAAATTATCATATGAGAAAACTTTACTCTCTCTCAAATAAGAAGTTTAGTTGTAGTACTTAGGGATCGAATCCACAAAGACTCTAAGATTACAATATAGATTTATTGTTTTAGAAATAAAGCTAGAAAGTAATAATATAAAACAGTAAATTAATAAAAGTTGTTTGTAAGTTATCAAGATGAGGGGAGAGCTAGACTTAGGTGAATTCTCAGGTACAATGGGAATGCAAACTAAATAAGTTATTAGGGAATTATTAAAGGACTTGTTCTGGAACTCAAACTTAAGTTATAATCGTTCAACTTTTGTGTGTAATGATTAACTGATGTTTAAACCTAGAGATTCTACTCTCATATGTTAATCCTCGAGCAGTGTCGATCGACACTTCTTGCGTAGTGTCGATCAATACTACTTCTAAACAAGCTTTAGCAAATAGGTTTGATATGTTCTTTAACTACCTAGACCAACACTCGTATGTGCCTAGCTAATTAGTTCATCTAAGTTTTGTTCAGGCAACATACCTAGCTCTCGCTTGCGCCAATAAATCCTAGGATCTAAGTTCAAGGTTATCAATCCTAAGCTTAGCTGTAAGAACAACTAGATAAGAACTAATTGATTTCCCTAAAAACAATACAGATTAAGCAAACCATAAATGAACTTTGGAGAACCCTAAATCTAACAATAGGATTGGCCAGTCATCATGAAACACATAATAATAGTCCGAATAAACTGCAATAGATAAGTAAAAAAATAGAGAAAAGAAACAAAGGGATTTCAAGATCTTTTCTCTCTCAAGGTGTTCATATCTCTCCCTCCAATCCTAAGCTCTCTCTACAATGGCATGAAGCATAGCCATCAACAATGGCTTAACAAAACATAATATAGGTCAAAACATATCAGGGGAAATCTTGTAATTTATCATTAGGTACTGTTATGGAGGAGTGTCGATCGATACTAGTTGATTCTCGACTGCTTCTTCTCACAAGGCAGACATACCACTATTCAGTAAAATGACATAAATTTAGATCTAACACCCAGCTTGACCATACATCGGTGGCATTAGAAATCTAACGCAAAGCTTATCTTGTCTCAAAATATAAGCTCAATCGCACCGTGGGAAGGTCTCTGTCTGTAGCTGAACTTCTGACGCGTCTGCGCAGCTCTACATCTCAAAAAGCTCCAGAATCTCCAATGTTCTCCAAAACATACTTGAACCTGAAAACACTCTAAAACAAACTTCAAACACATATAAGCGACTCTAAAAAGGACCTATACCATGGTCTAAAAGTGGTAAATTTCATGGTATATCTGTAATAAAATCGATGTGATAATGGTTATCTTCCTGAAGAAGATAATGTTTACTGTATTTTATTATATGTATCTTTTGTTGTAAAATATAGGGAGAATTTGTGAAATAGCTAAGTTTGCAGAGAAAATTAAGTGCATGTCATTGATTTTGACATAATTAAGTAAGTAACAATTATGATTCTATTGTTCCGGTTCTAACCCTCTCTCGTACAAGTAGCAGGTGAAAGAAAGATGTATACATGACGTAGACAAAGTAAGGTATGGCTAATATTAATAGCAACCTATTCACAATCTGAGGAAATATAAGGAAGTCACGTTACATTAGTATTAATCGTATACATATATATGCAGGTTTGTCATATATTATTGTATTTAGGATCTATATAGCATACTATGTAGACTTTTTGAAAACACAAACCATGTGATAGTTGTACGTATACCTTCTCTTTTGTGTAAATTAAAAAATATCGTTTTCCATTAATTTTTGTTCTTTTCCATATGTATTATTTAGTTAGATAAGATTACATGTATATGCCTTTCCATACTATGCGCTTTTTTACAAGCATATAGAATAGAGTAAAACCAAAAATCATAAGAATGAAATAGAACTGGTATTTGACAGCATAAGGATACTATAACCTCATTCTAAAAATAAACTAAACCCTAGATTCTAAATATAAACCCAAACTCTAAATATAATTTTTAAACTCAGATATAAACACCATAAACACAAACGCATACTATACTATTTCGCTAATATAAAATATATCAGATGCACCCAATGCACCAACAACTAAGAATGATATTATTCCATTCAACATCATATTGTATTCTATTTTATTTGATGTCATAGTAAATTCTATTCCATTTACGTTTAACTATACTATTTCCTCTTTACAAAATGACATACACACCAATATAAAACACATATACACACCAATACAAAAATCATATCAATAAAACATGAAACAATAGATAAATAAGATTGAATTCTTGTTTTCAAGTATCAAATGAAATATAACATGATAAATAGTTTATTATATATTAATAAATATGGAAAATAAGAAAAAATCAAATTTGAAGAGAAGACAATCTATTCTATTTCATAAAATAATATAGAAATACATTCCTTGTTCTTCTCTTTCTCGTCTTCGAACCTGAAACCAAAACTTACAGGTTTTCACGTTTCATCTTCACTCAGTGACAAATCTCGGATTGGGAAGATAGATGCACAGAGACGCAACGCCGTCGTCACAACTTTAGATTTCAGAATCAAATTCTTCGACTCTCTTCTCCAATGGAGTCCTCACAACCGGCCTGCTCCTCCGAACTTCGCCAACAGAGAAGTACTTGGTGGCTTTGGAATCGCGGAAAAAGGAAAAAATCATTGCACTTGGACTGGTTGGTGTCGTCACGGTCGCTCAAAATAGAAAATAAACTTATTCATCTTCTCAATTTTACCAACTAAAACTTACTTTTTAAGCAGTGTGTGATAAATAAATGTACACGTTTTGTCTTTACCAATAAATACTAAATATATTAATTTTTATTTTCTTTTGCAAGTTTAACCAGTTGTTTAAAAGGGTATAACAATATTATTATATAAAATACAAGCCATATGTGTGTGAATTAGGTTAAAACGTTAGAAAGTGAATTATAATTTTATTTTGTGTCATAGGATGCAATTTCCCTAAAATATATCTATGTTATGTCTGATTTTTTATGTAATGTTTTACATTAATACGTATTTTATGAATATTTAAATTCAGAAAATATCAGATTTTGAACTTAGGATGGAAATATATGTATGGCAGATAGTGCGCCAACACACAAGATAATTAAAGATACGAAATATTTCTCCAGTCTCAATATAAAAGATTACGCTGGAAGCTTAACTACAATATTTGGTAGTGCGAAGATTATTATGGCTCTGGAAGAGTGATATTTCAATGCGAAATGGAACATAATTTGAAATAAGTGATGCATTATATTCTCCCAAGTCTCATATGAGTTTATTAAGTTTTAAGGATATTCGAAGAAATGAATATCATATTGAGACTGAGTTAAGTGGCATTGAATATCTTTGCATTACATCCGAGAGGAAACATATATTGGAAGAGTTAAGAATGTTATGCTCTGGTTATATTGTACAAATGTAAAAATGACTGAGTCCTATACCATCAAGTTTACTAGTACATTTAAAGTCTAACAGGAAAGGTTAGGACATCATGGTTCAGTCATGATGAGAAAAATAGTGCAAAATTCAAATGACCATCTGTTGAAAAATGAAAGAATTGTGAAAACGAGCGAGTTTACATGTAATGCATCTTCTTAAGGAAAACTTATAACTCGGCATCACCAGAAAAAGTTGGGAATAAATCACCAATATTTTTAGAAAGAATTCATTGTGATTTATGTGGCAAATCCACCCACTTTGCGGGCCGTTTAAGAATTTCATGGTACTGATTGGCACATCCAATAGATGGTCAAATGTCTATCTTTTAATACCACGAAACACGGTTTTCGCAAAGTTCATTGCCCAAATAATAAGACTAAGAGCGCAGTTCTCTAAGTATGCCATTAAGAAATAATGCTTGATAATGCTGATGAGTTACATCGAAAGCCTTCAATGTGTATGGTATGTCAATGGGGATTGATGTAGAGCATCCAATTGCTCATATTCATATACAAAATGGCATGGCTGAGTCATTGATTAAATAGTTGCAGTTGATTGCAAGACTATTGATATTGTGAACTAAGCTCCCAATTTTAGTATGGGGTCATGCTATCTACATGCGGCTAAACTGATTCGGCTAAGACCGAGTGCATATCATAAGTACTCCCCATTACAATTGGCATTTGGCCAAGAGCCAGATATATCTCATCTCTGTGACTTTGGGTGTGTGGTTTATGTTCTGATATCTCTGACATAAAAAAAAACTAAAATGAGCTCATAAAAGAGAATGAGAGTATATGTGGGCTATACATCACTAACTATAATAAGGTATCTTAAACCAGTAACTAGTAATATGTTTACGGCACGGTTTGATGATTGCCATTTTAGTGAGGATGGATTTCCAGCGTTATGGGGAGGAATTAGATAAATTGCTAAAGAGATTACATGGTGTTTCCCGTTGTTGTTGCACCTTGTTCCCCCTACAAATCAATGAGAGCTTGAAGTTCAGAAAATTATACATTTATAAATTTTAGCAAACCAGTTACAAGATGCGTTTAAAGATACAAGAAGGGTGAAATAATCATCCGTACCCCCTGAAAGTTTTCTTTCAAGAGTTTGTTCCTGAAGTACAAACTGATGGTAACAAAACAAAGGAACCCCGAGTTCAATTAAAGAGGGGGGGGGGGGGAAGAAGCGGGTTCCAAAGATAAAATTCCCAAAAGAAAAAGAAATTTATAGAGCAAAGTAGAAAGGTTTAGAAGAAGCTACTAAAGATAAATATTTGGAAAAATACATAAGTGAAAAAGTTCAAAAAAACCAAATAAAGATGATCCAGATGACGAGAACAGAACAAAAAATATGAGATTTCAATCAACTATGCACGAGATAAAAGTTATGGATCAGTAGTAAAATAAAATAAAAGATGTTGATGAAATGTTTTCTTTTTCTATGTCCGAAGAAATCGATCACAAAAGTGATGATCCAGATTCAAAGTTCATATTAGAATGTTAGAAACGACATGATTGGGAGTGGTGGAAAATAACAATTTAAACTGAGTTATTCTCCTTGAATAAAAGGAATGTCTTTAGACATATAGTCATAACATCTGAGAATGTAAATCTAGTTGGGCACAAGTGAGTATTCGTGAGAAAGGTAAATGAGAATAACGAGGTAACTCGTTATAAAACCTGGTTTTATGCCCAAGATTTTTGTCAGAGACAAGGAATTGATTTTTAAGAAACATATTTTCCGGTAATGGATGCAATTACGCTCAGATTTTTGATGAACCTAGTGACGTCTAATATTTTTTGAAATGCATCTCATGGATGTTGTGACGCCATATTTGTATGGATCACTGAATAATGATATATGGAAATCCCTGAATGATTGGAAATACCGAAAGCATTAAAAACAAAATCAAGGGTGATTTTTTCGGTCAAATTATACTTCTCTCTTTACGGATCAGAACAATATGAGAGCACATGTTAAGTGAATATTTGTTGAGAAAAGAATATGTGAATAATGCGATATGTCCTTGCGTTTTTGTTAAGAAATTTTCATTTGGTTTTGTGATCATGGATGTATATGTAGATGACCAGCACATAATTGGAACTCAAAAGGAGGTTAATATTGCACAAACTCATACAAAAGAAAATTTTGAATTGAAAGATCTTGGAAAGACAAAAATTCGTCTTTAGACTCCAGATTGCGAATTTCCGAGAAAGAATATATGTGCATCAATCAAAGTATATGAAAAGGATATTGAAATGCTTTTACATGGATAAATGACTCCTTTGAGTACTGCAATGGTGAATAGATCTCTCGATATCGAGAAAGAACCTTTTAGGCATTGCAAGATAGCAAAGATATATTGAGTCCCAAAGTACCGTATATGAGCGCTATCGGTGAGCTTTTATATCTTCCAAATTGTAGTAGACCTGATATTAATTTTGCTACTAACTTATTTGCAAGATATTTTTCTTCTCATGCTTGCAAACATTGGAACGAAACAGAGCATTTATTCCATTATCTACAAAGTACAGATGATTCAAAATTGATTTATCCTAGAAACCCCGAGTTTGATAATGTTGGTTTGCAGCTGCATGATATTAACATATCCTCAAAAAGTATCGCAAAACGAATTTGTTTTACAGTTGGTGGAACCACGATTTCATGGCGTTCCCAGGAACAAACTTGGGTTGTGACATCTTCAAATGATGCAAAAATTATTGTGCTTCAAGAAGCATGTCAAAAATGTGAATAGCTTAAGTCTATGATGCATAACATAAAATAATTGAGCGGAATCGTTTCAAAGAAAGAGCTAACAAAATATTTGAAGATAGTTCGGTTTGTGTCAATCAACTCAAAGAAGGCTATATTAAAAGTGACATAACAAAGCATATTCCTCTAAGTGTTTCTCTCGTATGTGCGAAAACTCGAGAAAAATTAAGAAGTGTACATCCAGTATGTACGTTCATGCAGAAATCCAGTTGACTTGTTCAAAAAAGCGCTTCGCACTACAACATTCCAAAAACAATATATGGTATCGAAATGCGCCGTTTGTGTGACCTATGAAAAAATAAATTATGTCCATCATTCAGTGGGGAGATTACGTTACTGTACTCTTTTTCTCTCATCATGGCTTTTATCCCTTGGAATTTTTCTATGAATAATTTTTAATGAGGCAATACATAATACAAGATGGATAAATATGAAGAAGTGTTGAAAGATAATGATTATCCATTATTCTACACCTAGAAAAGCTCTTGTCCTTATCATCATTGCATATGTTAATTTATTCTAAGATTTTAAAATATGTGTTTTTACTTTCCTCTACTACAAATACTTACCCCCTATTTGTACTTTGTAACATCAATAATTACATTCACTTTCTCTCTCTCTTGTTTCTTTATACAAAATACAAAGTGATTGTAAGAATATGAAGAATATAGTGAAGAATACAAGAGAGAATGATGAGAATTCGTGACTAGAGAGAGAGAGTATGAAGAGAATGTTGTTTGTATGCAAGAGAGAATAGAGAGAATAGTGAAGGATTCTTTCTCCTTGTTTCTAAATGATGTGAGTACAAGTGATTATATGGGCAGCAAGAGATTCCTTCTGCCCATACATGAATAAACAATAGAAACAATATAATAAGAGACCCATACTATTCTAGATCTAATGTCTAGAATGTGAGAAGCAAAAGGAGGCAGCATGTGCTTGGCTAGCATGGGGGATGGGCAAGTGGCTGAGTGCTCCTTGTCTTGCAAGTGAGTGAGTGCTTCTCTCTCTCCTTGTCTCTGCACATGAAGTAGCTCCCCATAGGTCTCCTTCACGTGAACTAGCTCCCCATAGTCTTCTTAGTTTATTTCAAGTGCCTCTTCTCTTTTCTTTGCTTGCAAGTCACGTTAGGTTACTCCTTTCTTCTTTGCTTGCAAGTCACGTTATGTCTCTCTTCATTGCTTGATCTCAACACATTATTTGTCTTCATTCCAACACTCCCCCTCAAGCTTGAAAATAGGAGATCCTTGGACAAGCTTGGAACCTTGAAGAATCTCCCTCATTAAAAACCTTAGCCAGAAAACCCATTTGGGATAAAACCAACTAAGGAAAAGAGTAGAGTTCTTCAAAGCCTAGGGATTGGCCAGTGAGCCTAAGGAACTTCAGGTAACTCATGGTGGAGTCCTTAGGCTCTGGATCGTGGCCTAACTTGTGATGCAAGTGTGAACTCCACATCTTGCACACACCAGTATCTTGGACTCTTCTTAGACCCTGGTTGTAGTCTCCCCCTCTCTTCTGACTACTCGCCATCTTGAAAGGTAAGGATGGACCGGTTCTTTGCACCTTGAGTCTCAAATAAGGTACCATCTTCTTTCTCAGCCTTGGTTGTTTCTTCTTATTGAATAACCACCAAGGACTCCATCTTCGCAGATTATTGAAGCTTCTTAATACTCCCCCTAAAGCTTGACCATGTGGAACAAGTCAAGCTTAGGAGGATTGCTTCATGATCTTGGACTACAAACCATTACACCTTAAATTATGATTCTGCCATCTTCATGGAATGCTAATGTCTTCATCAGCTATTTATAGAGGGCTAAGGATCGAGTTGGCTCGACCACTCCACCGCGGGTACACCTCCCCGGGGCTCTTGGTCGCGGCTGTTTAACCTTGTCGCGCGCGGGTGCTGTACCCCGCAGCTACACCCCGCTCTGAAGTTCTTCATCGCGCGCGGGTGCTGTACCCCGCAGCCACACCCCGCTCTGAAGGTCTTCAGCTTGTAGTTGCTGCGGGCGAGTGACATGAGCCGCGGCATAGGGTCGCTGGCTCTCCACCTCGGGTAGCATCACCCGCGGCCGGTGACCGCGCCAAGCTTCTTGTCTAGACACGCCACTGCCTAAACCCGGATAGCTTCATCTTCATTTTCTGATACATTATCCCACAGGTGCATCAGTTCTTAGGAAAATACACTAAGCAATCATTCAAAGTATTTCAAGTAATACGATCATATAAACGAATTGAAATGAGAGTTTTATGTGCTTCCCTTTTTTTAAGAGTGGTGGGGAGTGAACTCCACTTGACTTCCCCACTTGATAAGACGGTACTCGGCTCCTTGAAGCTTTATCAACCAGGTACATGCACACGTGCTATGGGCTGATTCATAGCTTCCCAACTGAAGGTAACTGTTCTAACTCCATTCCTTGAGCTGATTCATAGCTTCCCAACCAGAAGGTAACTGTTCTAACTCCACGCCTTGGGCTGATTCATAGCATTCCAATCAGCCTGACTCTACACCTGATCTTCTTGTCAAGTAGTCTCTGATGGCCATCTGTTCTAACACCAAGTTGTTGCTGTCCTTGTTGTGGCTTCTTTGAACCGGTTTTTGATGCAAGTGTGGACACCACATCTTGCATACTTCACTTTTGATTTGAGGTGAGGTAATGGACGACTTGGATCTTCAGGATTGCTCATCATTACCCCTCCTCAAGCTTGATCCATAGAGTATAGATGAAGGACCAAGCTTGGAAGTGAGCAATACTGAGCTTAAAAACAGGAGCGCATCACCCCTACAGCTGCGCTTAAGCCAACCAGTTTCTCCCTTGATCTTTTCCCCATTGCTTTTGGACCACCGGTATCCTCATGACTTAGGTGGTGATGGCCCTCCTTGTGTGTCTACTGAACCAGGAGCTCAACAGCCAAACGGCCTGCGCTTAATTCAACCGGTTCTACATTCTTCCTTGTGCGTCTCTTGAACCAGGAGCTCAACAACCTTCATGGTCTGCGCTTCTTATAACCGGTTCTTCTCTCCATGGTCAGGAATATACATCATGTGTAGGCTCTGGATTTACAGGAATTTACATCATGTGTAGGCTCTGAACAGCATGGACAATATCTTCTCTCCATGGTCAGGAATGTACATCATGTGTAGGCTCTGGATTTACAGGAATATACATCATGTGTAGGCTCTGAACAGCATGGGCATCTTCTCTCCATGGTCAGGAATGTACATCATGTGTAGGCTCTGGATTTACAGGAATTTACATCATGTGTAGGCTCTGAATTGCATGGGCATCGTCTTCTCCTTTGTCTTGGTTTGATGATGGACAGATGACAACCCTTGTGTACCTGAAACACCACTCAAACTCCAGCTAGAATTAGACCATACATTAGGATCAGAGCTTGATAACTCACCAAGTCTGATCCATAATGATTAACGAGATGCAATGGACAGAATCTAAACAATTTATTCAGTTCAAATCCATGCAACCAATTCACTAAATGCTCATGTATGATAACTCATCAGTTACAAGGCATCTAGGCTAATTTTATCACATAAATAACAATAACAGAATGCAATGACAATTTATGACAGTAGCATAGACTAGACAATTCATCTAATCAAGCTACACAACTATGAATGCAACACATGACAAGGAAACTCTCCTAGGACTCTAGCAATGCAACAAGACACACAACAGGTTCTAAGCAACTCGCCTAGACCATACAGTACACAAACACATGAGCTAAGACAATAACAAGACACAACAATTCTATAACTCTCCTAGAATAATGCATACACAATGTTTAAGTATCTTGGGACAGAAACTAGGTTCAACAACTTTAGTAACATTGAACTGTCCCTAAGATACTAACAACACACTCAACACAACCAGAAACAATTTAAATAATTAAACACGCTCTTATTGAAGTTTAGGAGGCTAACTTACAACCAAGGAACCTGAGCTAGTTCCTTGAACCTCCATGGCTGTGAATCACTTGAATTTGAAGGGCTTGTGGTGTGGATTGACTGTCCAACACCTCCTCTTCTTGATTCTTTCCTTCTGGACAAGTAGACACTTCAAACCCCTCCTGTCCTCTTGCTGGTCCTGGGTGTTGTTGGTCAGAAACACATCTTCAACATGGCTGGCCAGAGAATGATTAGAACAACTTAGCTTTAATGCTTCTTTAGTGACCTTTCTCCAAGAATGGTTTCTTCCATGGATTATCTTCAGCATTTTGGACGAGATGTGGTGGTTTGGCTTTTTATTTGGACCCCTCACAGCTACTGAAGTCGCCATCTCCTTTGAGCTCTCCATCTTAGAGAGTTTGGAGCAGTGGATAATAGTATGTACCAACTGGTTTTGCAAGAAACAGAACTTGGAGCTGAACCTTTGATGAAGCGTGCGGGACTGAGCTGAAGCTTTCTTGAGTTCCAGAGACTTGTATACTCTCTTATCTTGAGTTATGTCGAGATTCTTCCCTCTTGGAAGACCTTTGGACCAGTGGATAAAGAGATGTAGCAGAAACTGTTTTGGAGATAGTTTTGAGAATATGATGATTTGCGGAAGTTGATGATTTGCGGAAGCTACGAAGTTTTCAGGAGCTTGGGAGCTCTGATACCATGTAAGAATATGAAGAATATAGTGAAGAATACAAGAGAGAATGATGAGAATTCGTGACTAGAGAGAGAGAGTATGAAGAGAATGTTGTTTGTATGCAAGAGAGAATAGAGAGAATAGTGAAGGATTCTTTCTCCTTGTTTCTAAATGATGTGAGTACAAGTGATTATATGGGCAGCAAGAGATTCCTTCTGCCCATACATGAATAAACAATAGAAACAATATAATAAGAGACCCATACTATTCTAGATCTAATGTCTAGAATGTGAGAAGCAAAAGGAGGCAGCATGTGCTTGGCTAGCATGGGGGATGGGCAAGTGGCTGAGTGCTCCTTGTCTTGCAAGTGAGTGAGTGCTTCTCTCTCTCCTTGTCTCTGCACATGAAGTAGCTCCCCATAGGTCTCCTTCACGTGAACTAGCTCCCCATAGTCTTCTTAGTTTATTTCAAGTGCCTCTTCTCTTTTCTTTGCTTGCAAGTCACGTTAGGTTACTCCTTTCTTCTTTGCTTGCAAGTCACGTTATGTCTCTCTTCATTGCTTGATCTCAACACATTATTTGTCTTCATTCCAACAGTGATCAACTACTTTATCTCTCTCTCTCTCTCTCTCTCTAGTTACTAATATACATCAATCATTTATTTCCTTTGAAACACATTTTTAGTGTTCAAGACTTCGAATATTACATCTCATGTAACTTAGCAAATCGAGATAGTGATCGAACTCCTGGGTTGACGAGTTTACTCTCTGGCATTATGTTCTGAGTTGAGTACCTTTCATCTTTGCATGTTTGTATAGATTTCCAAAAGAAATTTGCACTCACTAATGTATGATGCTAAATTTCTCACATGAGGTTGGAGGGTTATATGTACATAGGGATTATTAGATATTACAATTTATAACACATGATACAATCACCTCTCGGGCCAAAGTCGCTCATGCCTCGCGAATTCCAATTGAATTTACAAGTACAAGAATGTGTTCTCTCAGAATTAACATGTCCAATATCAACTATTTTATCCTCATTTAGTTTCATGACAAAATAATGCCTTATAACAAGAAATTGGATATGTGAATGCTTAACTGGATTCTTATATATATTAATTTCACTCATGTTATTATAGTGTACTAAGAGATTTTGAAAAAATTACAAATAGTCTACAGACAAAAGGTTTATGAACAATATTTGTGTGCAACAACTTTCTAGAGCAATTTACTATTTTTATGAAATTGACAGTTTTATTATGTAATGACAATAAATTACTTTTGAGAAAAAAATAACCCCCATATGTGCTTTTCTAATATTCTAGAATTTATATTCAATCTTTTCTCAATATCAATTTCAAGAAAAACACATTCAATACTTTATCACATTTATAAGTAACACTGATTAAGCTTTTTCAAAATATTCTACATTTATATATGAGTATGAGAACATAGTTTTGTGGGAGTCAAAACCATCACTACTAATTTTATAAATGAATTTAGGTGAACCAAAACATTCGAGTTAGATACACTATCATAAGATTGGAATTGGTTTTTATCTCTCTTTTTTTTTTTGTTATGATCCCCACGATTTATCTCTCCTTTTCTTTTTGTTATGATCCCCACGATTTATCTCATAGATCAATCAAGAATACCGGCTCGGCCAAAATCTAATGATTTTTTTTCTCGGCCCATAGAAGGTTGACCCATACTCCTTTTATAATCCAATGTTTGTTAAATCAGGGTTTATATGGTTCAATATGAGTTCCATCTGGACCAGTTTGCAGTCGATCAATCATAGAATGTTGGCAAATTATTTTAATTATCCATTAGAGTATGCATAAATTGCCTTGTTTAGAGTATTTTTGACTTTTAATGGCCAAGCTCTACAACTTAAAAGATGGAATATGCTATTTACCATTATGAAACATGCATATAAAAACAATATAATCCTAAATAAACTCAAAATAAGAAAACGTATATGATTGAGTTTATCCCAACTTAAATTCATTGGAATATGCTATTATCATTATAAATCTTTCTCATAAAACAGAACGAAAAACAAAACTTAATATTAAACAAATCTAAAAATGAGAAGTCATATCTGAATTGAGTTCATCCCAAGATTTTTGAATCGCACGAGACTAATAAAAATTATGATAAACATGAATAATCATAAAGATCAATGTAATGCACAAAATGGCAATATAAATATTCTATAAATTTATCCAAGTGAAGATTTGGTATAATTTGTTACCAAAACGCTACTTTCATGAAGCTAATTCATCATACCATGTTGTGTTATCTAAATGATTTCATGATCTAGGAATCTAGATTCTTATTTTCTTTAATCTTAGTTTTTATAACTAGGGCTTTTGATAAAGTTCTTAATGAAACAATATCTTATCTTACATGCACGTTTTAGAAAAATAGTTTGTATAACAAACAAAAAATGAATATTATGAATATTTTTATGTGATGTTCATTTTTTCTCAACTACTCATTCAACCAAACCAAGTTTTGATCACAAGAAAATATATTCTGAGGAACACTTCCATCTGAGGGTGTCTGATCTATATGGATATAAAATTGTTGTTGTTCCTAGCCTTCTTTGCTAGTGAGTCCGCACGGATATTTTTGCTCTTGCGGATATGGAAAAAAATTCACACTTTAAAACACTTCCTACAATCTCCAAAACGTATTAATCTTTGAAGCTAAGGTTGGCCCGTCCACTGGGTTTGTATACATATCCACTAAATTTGAACAGTCAAACCCAACAGAGTGGACTTTGCATATTTCTCAAACACGATGCTGCCCAGAGCAATCATTCCATCTGAGCGTGTAAAGCCGAGAGGCTTCTGTCACAACCATGTAGTCCAAATAATTCAGAATACATTTGAACTTTAAGACTTTACCCTAAGACACTTATTGTGCCATTATCGATCTATGAAGTGTCGATTTGGCAAGTTGGATTCAAAGTATCCAAGGGGGTTCTGCCTTAAAAAGTATGATGGGAGGATCTTGAATCTCCTCTGCTTCATCTGTATGATTGGCCTTTCTCCAACATTATGATTCAAGAGAAGCAAGTTGGAGAGTGTCAGTCGGGGATAACTTTTCCATTAAAAGAGTTTGTCATTCATCTCATTCTATATGTACCAACATATTCATGGGAAGGTGTCAAATTGTGGTTCCAGTGAAACCACCTCTTTTTTCCTCCAAAACAGAATGTTCATGTTTTGTATATACATGTACTTGGAAGTAACCTGGAAAAAACAAACATTCCGATAAAGCCCAAACCTGTAAGGTTGGTGGCATGAAAAAGAAGATGATTAATCAAATCCACTGTGCCACCACATCTAGGACAACTTCTATTAGTACTCATGTGTATATAAGTGAACCTCTCTACCGCCGGCACACATCCACAGAGAGTTTTCCACAAGAAATGCATCAAATCACTCAACCAACCTAAACAAGCAAGCCTCGAAGAAAAACCAGTTTTGGAACAGCCCTACGAAAACCCATGTCCCAATTCACTATATATGGTGGTATTGGCTCGTCTTCACACGCATGTTGTCAGAATAAGTTAGTTTCATTGAAATATGTGATTCGTGGAGGGAGAAGAAAGTCAATGTCTACTCAGTCGCAAAAGAACAAGGTTGTGTCTAGTCAGTCGCAAAAGAAGAAGAAGATCCAAGAGGAGATACCAGATTTTCATGATGACTTGGAAGAAGATGAGTTAGATGAGGATGAAATCGGTTCACATGATAAGGAGAATAGACAAAGATCAGATGTGTGGATTGATTTCAAGGTGGTTTCTAAACCCAATGGATAGATGAAAGCTGTATGCAATCATTGCAGGAATGAGTATGCATGGCATTCCTATTCGCATGGAACCACTGGGTTGAGAAGGCACCGTCAGAGATGTAGAATGTATCCAAGGAATACTAGAAAGCAGCAAGAACTCAATTTTGAAGGGAAATTACAAACTCGAAAATATGATCAAACTGTGTTTAGGCAAATGGCAGCTAAGAAAATAATCCAGCATGATCTACTATACTCTTACGTGGAATATGAAAAAGTGAGAGACACATGGAAGTATTTGAATGTGGATGTCAAATTCATTTGTCGAAACACATCGAAAGAAGATGTGTATCGATTGTATGAAAGTGAGAGAGACACATTGAAGAGGGAATTAACAAGTCTTTTTGGACGAGTGTCCTTCACGTCTGACTTGTGGTCATCATTGAAACGTGAAGAATACATGTGTGTGACAGCACATTACATTGATCGAAATTAGAAGTTGAACAACAAGATTCTGACGTTTTGTGCTTTACCACCACCACATACATGTATGAATGTTGCGATGAAGCTTCTTGAATAAATGAACGAGTGGAGAATTGATAAAAAGTGTTCTCTATCACATTAGATAATGCTACAAGTAATGACTCGATGCAAGATATTGTGAAATTGCAACTGATGATTAGGGATGATTTGTTGTGTGGAGAAGACTTTTTCCATGTCAGATGTGCAACTCACATACTTAACCTCATAGTGCAAGATGGTTTGAAGGTTATTGGAGTTTATTTGCACAAAGTAAGAGAGAGTATTAAGTATATGACATCATTGGAAACTAGTGAAGCATTGTTTGATAAATGTGTGGTGGCTGCAGGTATAAAAGAGAATGCGAGCTAATATTGGATGTGCAGACAAGATGGAATTTGACATTCTATAAGCTTGAAAGAGCCATCAAATACAGTGAATCATTTTTTAAGTTGGAGACATTTGATAGGAGAAGTTATAAAATGGTGTCTACAGCTGAGGAATGGAAATAGCTGAGATGATATGTCGTTTTGGGGCCTTTTGCAGAGATCACACGTTTGATGTCTGGTTATAATTATACGACTTCGAAATTTTATTTCTATCCTGTTTGGAAGATCCATGATTGGCTTCGAAGGAATGAGGAAAGCAAAGATGCAATAGTCAGAGACATGGTGCCACCGAGGAAAGAGAAGTTTGATAAATACTGTGATAAAGTCAATTGTGTTTTTGCAATGGCAACAGTCTTTGATCCACGTTTTAAGCTTTTAATTGTCGAATGTTGTTTAGGGAAGCTTAACATGAGTACACATGATGAAGTTGAGGAACTTGCGTGATAATAGTACTCTGTTTGATTCTTACAACAAAAAATCTAAGACTAACTCACGCTCTACAGAGCCACGCGAGATGGTTCCACAAAACGTTTGTGCGGAAGGGTCAATGGGAATGTTTGAGGACTACGACGTGAATGTGTTTCTTAATTTTCACATTTTGTTTATTTTTAGAAATTGTTTTTCATATTTTTTTAAAAAACTTTCATAGGATTTCTTTGCATTTCGAAAATTCACTGGCGGTGCAAGTGGAAAAATAGCTCTAGAAGCTTATCTTGATGAACCACCATGGGACATTAATAATTTTTGGTGCTTGGACATTCTCCAATTCTGGAAAGATAATACTCATCGGTATGGTGATTTGACTGCAATGGCTGTGATCTTCTTAGTATTCCTATAACAACAATGGCTTCAGAATCCCCCTTTAGCATTGGATCGCGAGTTCTAAATAAAAATAGTAACCGTCTACTTCCAAATAATGTGCAAGCTCTGATATGCACTAGGAATTGGCTAAAATGATATGAAGTTTATGAACATAGTAAATTGCTCACATTATCAAATATTTTGGAATTTCAAATTTCAGTATTTCTTTAACGAACTTCAATTATTCATACTTGAAGAAGATGAAGTTGATGGTGAAGAAAAGACACTCTCATCTTTTAAATCGGTTATTAATGATGAAGTTGAAGAACAAGAAATGTAATTTGTTGTTTCATTTGGTGTTTTCTTTCTATTTACTTTTGTTAAATTGTCAACTTTGATTTGGTGTTTTGTTTTATTTACTTTTTGAATTCAGTAAACTAAAACATTCGCTATGAAATATGAGTTATAAAACTATTGAAAAACATCTTAGTATATTAGAAAACAATTTTTGAATGTGACAAAAGTAACTACAAATCTACAACTATTGTTTTGAATGTTAAGCATGTCCAAAAGTAGCACTACAAATCTACTAACGCATCATGGAGTGGCCTGAAGCGTCTTCGAGTGGCCTTAAGCATTCTGCTGTGAACCTGCGCCCATTATCACCTTCCCGCAGGCATGCCCGCAAAGGCTTGTGGATTCTTGAGGACGAGTTTAGTCATGCATTTCAGAGACTGCGGTCCGCGCGGGCTTGATCTGCCGTGATTTGCTTGAAGACGAACCTGCTGCGGTACAAGAAGGGACGGATCAACCTGTTTACCATCTCTAAATCCGCCCCACTCGGGATCAACGGTTGTAGAAAGTGTGAAATTACTCCTACTGAACTTGGTAGATTCTGTTGACAAAAAAAAGGATTGGGATAGAGATAAATTTCAAAGAAACCACTGTAATTTCCAAAAATAAAGAATATGAGAACTTGATAGAAAACACTCTATAAATCATCTAAGTAAATAGATCCGAGTAAACAGAATAAATACAACAGTTTATTGATCGAAACTATATAACAACCAAAAGGATCTGATCCATATATCAAAAAATCGAAAACAAAAAGTTTTCTTTTCTCCTTTTTTTCCATGAAGGATTTTTTTTTTTTTTTTTTTTTTGATCAACTTCCATGAAGGATTTAAAAGTGAAAACGAAGAGATGAGAGAACGTTTAATTTTTCTTTTTTACCTACTAGTTTTTTTTCTAGTTTTAATTTCTTTTTCATTATAATGTTTACAATTAAAATAAAACTAAAAGAATGGGTAACAAATGGGCACGAATGGCTGCATTAGTATGTCAACTCTGTTTCCTCTCTCTTGTCTTCTTACTATTTGCTCTAGTCTTTTTTTTTTTCCTTTTTTTCAGCTACCAGGCCAAACAGATAATGAGATAACGAATTTCTGGAACACGAGACTAAAGAAACTGCAGCGACTTGGCTTGCCTATTTACCCTGATGAACTTCAGGACCAAGCAATGAATGCAGCAGCTCAACTGGATGGTCACGACCATAGTGAAGATTCTTTGGAGCCATACTGTCTCGAGATCCCTGAAGACGACATCAAGTACCTACAACTCAATAACTGTTTCTCCTACTACCATTCACTGCTTCCCAATGTTCCCATAGGTAACCTCATGAAACACAATTTCTTTCAGCCTAATATGTGCAACTTCATAGGATCTCCTTACATGTCCCCTAACCGCAAACGTTTTAGGGAACAACAAACAGAGTCTCCTGACATGCGTGGTTTTGCTACCAACGACCAAATTGATCAGCTTTGGAACTATCCTTTTGTCCAAAGCACTCCAGAAAGCCATTTGCTTGGCAATGCTACGTATTCTTCTCCTTCTGGGCCCGAGGCTGAGAAGTTGGAGCTCCCTTCATTCCAATGTATTGACCCAATGCCGGCAGTTGAGTCAGACAGTACTTTAGTTCAGTCCCCTCTCACAGATTGTCCATCTTCTTTCTGTGATGGATTGTTGTAGTCAGTTATGTAAATCATCAGGCAACAATTACTGATCCAGATTCACAGCTGCTTCAGTCTTCTCTACTCGAGCATATCGAGCTTACACCAGCCACTGCAAACAATGCAGGTTACCTCTTTAGGCATTACAGTCACTTTCATTGTTTACCTATTCAAAATTCTCTCTAAACAAAAGCTCACCACTCTCCATCTGCAGAAACAGATTTGGTTCATTTTGGTCCAACTTCTTATCATTTGTATTATACCCGGATTGTTCCGGTTTATTTAAGTTGAATTGATTCTGGTCTATTGGTTAAGAGATGTGTATATAAACTCAATTGTAAATACTCTTTTGAGCTAATGAGAATCTAGTGATCAGTTCAACGATGTTGTGATTCTGTTTTTCTAATATGGTATCAGAGCATTTCTTCTGCTCTCTTCTCTGATTTCTCAATTTTTTTTCGATTTTTTTCTTCATCTTCCTCGTATTTCACCGATCGATCGCTAATCGGAGCTTCATCTTCATCGGAACAAGCTCGATTCAAGCTCGAAATGGGAAAACGCGAAGTCAAAGCAAGAAATCGAAGCTCAACACCTGAAAACGAGTCTCCTCCTGCAAGCTCTCGTTCAACAACACCGATCATTGATGGATCTGACGCTCTCGCTCAAGATCAACACCAAACTCGGTGTCCTGGCTCTCGCGATAACATTGGATTGACTTCGGCGATGACAGAATCGTTGGACAGTACTCATAGTCCTTTCTTTCTTCATTCCGCAGATCATCCATGTTTATCGACCGTAGCTCACACTCTTGATGGATCTAATTACAATAGCTGGTCAATTGCAATGCGGATTAGTCTAGATGCGAAGAACAAACTTGGATTTGTAGATGGATCTTTGACTAGACCTGTGATTGATGATAAGATGTATAAGATCAGGAGTAGGTGCAATAGTATGGTGAAGTCATGGTTGTTGAATGTGGTTAATAAGGAGATATACGATAGTATCTTGTATTATGCGGATGCAGCTGAGATGTGGGATGATCTGTTTCGGAGATTCAAGGTGAATAATCTCCCTCGGAAGTATCAACATGAGCAAGCAGTGATGAGTCTCAAGCAAGGAATTTCTGATCTCTCGACGTATTTTACCAAGAAGAAAACATTATGGGAACAACTTGCGAATACGAGATCTCCTTTGATCAAGAAATGTGATTGTGAGCAAGTGAAGGAGCTGATGGAAGAAGCTGAGACCAGTCGTATAATACAGTTCTTGATGGGGCTTAATGAGAACTTCAATAATATTAGAGGTCAAATCCTCAACATGAAGCCTCGACCTGGACTCAATGACATTTACAACATTTTGGATCAAGATGAGAGTCAAAGGTTGGTTGGTACAGAGACGAAGAGTGTGGTTAATCCTGCTGCTTTCCAGATGCAATCACCAACTCCTGACGGCAACCAAATCCTTTTAGCTCAAGGAAATTATCAGAAACCAAAATGTACTCATTGTCATCGCATTGGTCACACCGTGGACAAGTGTTACAGGGTTCATGGTTTTCCACCAGGTCATCCACAGAGAGGAAAGAACAAGTATGCTGGTTCTCCAAACATTTCAGCTTCTCAAGTATCTGCTAAAGACTCGTCTTCCAAGGAGAATGATGACAGTATGTCTAAGGAGCAGATACAACACATGATAGCTTACCTGAGCACAAAGCTGCAAACTTCAAGTTCTTCTGATAGGAACAGCACCTCATCTCCAACTCCTAGTCCTTTATCTAAAAGGAACTTTGCATCCAGTTCCATTTCCGCACCAACAGTTTCACAATTGACTAGTACTTTTCTCTCTTTTCACACCAACTTTTATGACATTCTCACCTCTTCTATACCTACTAGAATGGAGTTGTCTCTTAGAGCTTGGGTAGTGGATTCAGGAGCAAGTCACCATGTTACACATACTAGATCCCTATATAGAGATTATCAGCCTCTAGAAGAAACCTACGTTACCCTGCCTAATGGCATTACTGTTAAAATAGAAGGAACATGATTCATTCAATTGACTGACGATCTTTCTCTCTACAATGTCCTTTTCATTCCTGAATTTAAATTCAATCTTTTGAGTGTCAGTGTGATTACCAAAACTCTTAATTCAGAAGTAAGATTCACTGCTACTGATTGTTTTATTCAGGGTCTTACTCAGGAGGTGACGATTGGTCACGGTAATGAAGTTGCAAACTTATATGTCATGAATTTCCCTAGTTCACATGATGCTTTATCTTTCACAGGTATGTCCAATGTTTGTGCTAGTTTTCATGTTGATTCGGTAACTTGGCATAGACGTTTAGGACATCCTGCTTTTAATAAGGTTGATATACTTTCTGATGTATTGAGTTTACCAAAACAAAAGAATAATAAAGCTTCTATGCATTGCCATGTTTGTCATCTTGCAAAACAAAAACATTTGCCTTTTCAAAATCGCAACAATATTTGTTCTAAACCGTTTGAACTTGTGCATATAGATACGTGGGGTCCTTTCTCTGTTCCCACAACTGATGGTTTCAAATATTTTTTGACCATAGTCGATGATTTTAGCAGAGCAACATGGATTTATCTTTTAAAACAAAAATCTGATGTGTTAGTTGTCTTTCCTGCCTTTATTCAAATGGTTGAAACTCAATACAATGCTAAGGTTTGTGCTGTTAGATCTGATAACGCTCAAGAACTGAAATTCACTGATCTATACTTAGCTAAAGGTATTAAATCTTATCACTCGTGTCCTGAAACCCCTGAACAAAACTCGGTTGTAGAGAGAAAGCATCAACATCTTTTGAATGTAGCTAGGTCTCTTATGTTTCAATCAGGAATCTCTTTAGAGTATTGGGGGGATTGTGTTCTTACGGCTGTGTTTCTTATCAATAGGTTACCATCCTCAGTTTTAGGAAACAAGTCTCCTTATGAGAAGCTTAAGTCTAAACCTCCGGATTATCATTCCTTGAAAACATTTGGTTGTCTTTGCTATAGTTCAACTTCACCTAAGAATAGGAATAAGTTTGAACCTCGTGCTAAAGCTAGTGTTTTTCTAGGATATCCTATAGGTTATAAGGGTTATAAGCTACTAGACATAGAGACACACTCCATCTCTAATTTCGAGACATGTCATTTTCCATGAGGATATCTTCCCCTTTCTATCTTCTTCCTTCCTCAAGATAGTAAGGCTTTCTTCCTCATTTTTCTTCCTCCCATATCCCAGATGATCAATTGCCTCTTGAGCAATCATCTTCGGATGCTCGTTCCTCAAGAATGAGTCATCATCCCTCACAACCAGAACTCGTAAACCACCATCTCATCTAAAAGACTTTCATTGTTATACTAATAATACTCCGTCTCCTCGTACTATTACTACTCCCTATCCTCTCGTCAACTATATTTCTTATTCTAAACTATCTCAGCCTTTTCAAGCTTTCATTAACATTGTCACAAATACACATATACCTCAACGCTACTGTGATGAAAGAAAGATAAGGTATGGTGTGATTCCATGGGCTTGGAGATAGGAGTTTCTAGAGGACAGAAACTTGGAGTATTACAGAATTGCCGCCAGGGAAGAAGGCCATTGGTTGTAAGTGGGTGAACACTATAAAATACAACACAGATGGCACCATTGAGAGACATAAGTCTAGACTTGTGGCAAAGGGGTATACACAAGAAGAAGGTGTAGATTATCAAGAGACCTTTTCGCCTGTTGCAAAGATGGCGACTGTGAAGATCATCTTGTCTCTTGCTCCTAACTGAAGTGGTCTTTGTCTCAGCTTGATATTTCCAATGCTTTTCTCAATGGTGAGTTAGATGAAGAGATATACATGAAGTTACCACCGGGTTATGCTGAATTGACTGGTGAAACCATCTCTCCTACTGCAGTATGTCGACTTCATAAGTCTATATATGGCCTTAAACAAGCCTCAAGACAGTGGTTCATCAAGTTTTCCACTACATTGACTGGTTTGGGTTTTACTGTGGCATTTGGAGATCATACACTGTTTGTGAAGGAAGACGTGAAAGGTTTCTTGATTGTTTTGGTGTATGTAGATGATATACTCATCGCCAGTACTAATGATGAGTTGATGAGTGATTTGATGTTGCAGTTGAGTTCTTGCTTTTAAACTGAGAGACTTAGGTGAACCAAATTTTTTTGGGATTGGGAGATTGCACGATCTGAAGCTGGTATTTCTGTGTGCCAACGGAAGTATGTTCTTGATCTGTTGGAGTATTCAGGCTTTTCAGGGTGTAAACCTTCGGCTATACCTATGGAACAGAATCAGAAACTTTCTAAAGATGATGGTCTTCTTATGGAAGATGTGAAGCCATACCGGAAGCTAGTGGGTAAACTTCAGTATCTGACTTATACGAGAGCTGATATCACTTATGCTGTATCCAAGTTGTCTCAGTACTCGACTGCTCCAACTGATGTTCATCTCAAGGCTATTCATAAGGTACTTCGCTATCTCAAGGAAGCATTGGCCGCGGATTGTTCTATAGTTCAGAAGGTGGCTTTGATGTTAGAGGTTTTTCTGATTCGGATTGGAGTGGATGTCCTGATAGCAGGCAGTCTGTTACGGGTATGGCGTTCTTTGTTGGTGATTCCTTGTGTTATGGAGATCAAAGAAGCAGAGTACAGTCTCTTGTAGTTCAGCAGAAGCTGAATACAGAGCAATGTGTATGGCAACCAAGGAGCTCATGTTGGGTTGATAAGGTCCTTAATGATCTTCGGATACCGCATTCTTACCTGTCCATCTCTACTGTGACAACACAGCAGCTATTCACATAGCTAGCAATCCTGTTTTTCATGAGAGAACAAAACACTTGGAGAATGATTGTCACAAAGTTAGGGAAAAGATAATGGATGGTTTTCTGAAGACTATGTTTGTTAGGACAAGAGATCAGCTTGCGGATTGCTTGACTAAGGCTCTCTACCCTTCTCCATTCCGGGAAATGATTAGCAAGATGGGTGTCAAACATCTATGAAACTTCATCTTGAGGGGGGATATCATTTGTATTATACCCGGTTTGTTCCGGTTTATTTAAGTTGAATTGATTCTGGTCTATTGGTTAAGAGATGTGTATATAAACTCAATTGTAAATACTCTTTTGAGCTAATGATAATCTAGTGATCAGTTCAACGATGTTGTGATTCTGTTTTTCTAATACTTCTTCAAATGAGAGACGCACATCTCTTGAGCGCGGTGATTGGATAAGACAACTTCTTGGTGAGGATAAGTAGAGAGGATCTCTCGATGGCATGATTCATAAAGAGAGCTTCTCTCTCTCTCGTCTCTGATATCTGATTCACTTCGAGTAGATTATCCTATGTCTTACTTACATCATACTCTGCCTACAAAAACTAGGACCCGATTAGTTTACTTATATCAGTACTGCAACCGTCCTTGCCACACGAGATTATATAAAGATTTTGATCGACCGGCTTGATACATGCCGACCTATTTTTGATCTCCAGATAGATATTTTTATATCTGCCATACCAGCTTTTCACTATGGCAAAACAAATGATAACATTCAATATATAGACCAAACATAAAGATGGTAGCTGTACCATTCTTCTAGTCCTTATCGTCTTCTCATCTCAGTGCAAGATTATAATGGTACTATGTTTTAGTGTCCAAAAAATAACAAATATGGTACAAGGACCACTAATATACCAAAACTTAACATAAGCACCAACCTACTGCTTGCTTTTATTTTGTCAACCGCACAACCTACTGCTAAATGACACAAAAGTAAGTTTCTTAGTTTACTAGAAGTAAGTTTCTTAGTTTACTAGAAGTAAGTTGGTTTTGCCAATTTATTATTTTAAATAGACATTATTAAAGACAAGTAGTCTCATGTTAGTACCTTTCAACGTTTAAGTGTTACATTCATCTCGCTCTAATATTAAGTGGTTGTAAGCCTTTCAAATCGTAAAATATTACTTGCATACCATACGGGGCTCAAACCATTAATTAAGATCTAATGGAAGAAACATATAACTCATACTAGAGTTCGATCTACATTTTGGATTTTTTTTTTTTCAAGTCCATCTTAAAAAAAGTAATTGTTAATTATAAAATCATGTTTTTAATTTTTTGATACCCTAATATGAGGGTTGAGAATAATATCCGTATCCGAACCGAAACTTAAGGTACCCGAATTCGAATGGACTGGCCGACCAAAATATCTGAATGGGTTCATTTTCAAAACCTAAAATATCATACCAAACCCGATCCGTACCAAAAAACCGAATGAATATCAAACATATCCAACAAATAAATATATATACATTAGTTGTAACCTATACTCATTAAAATAATTTTGAATATATTAACAAAGTTTCATATGGTCAATATATAAAAAAACTATTCCATTTAATATATTTCATATTTTGTAAATATCTTATAGAATGAAAGAGAAATATTGTATGTAAATAAGATTGTGATATGTTTATAATATATATAATACATAAACGTAACAAAAGTTAAAGTAAAAATTTAAAGTATATACAATTCGTATGGAAAATGATAGTATGAAAGCAAAATCGTGCATATATAAATAGTTTATGAAATAGATTATATATACTATTAAAAGAAATCAGATTATAAGGTTGGTTATTAAGTTTTTGAGTGTGGTCATTAATTAAAATATGATAAACTAAAATTAAAAGAGTTGTAAAACATGTTGTAATTTTTTCTAATTTTCTCAAAAAATTAGGATTTAATCTTTAAAGAATTCTGCTTTTCTAATATAGATTTATGTCTATTTTGGTTTTGAAGAAAGTTCAAACAATTAAAATTGTTATACAAGATATTGCTAAAAACTAGATGGGAACCAGTCAAGGAAGGAAAAGAAAGTTTATGAAAGCCTCTCTGCTAAGCAAGCAGTAAATAAAAAAAGCATAATCAAAAAACACTGCATATAAAAGATAAGTTATGGTCTCGCGAGTAAAAGGTTTAATATCTAAAGCAGAAATAAAAATGCGTTATGTATATATTAAACTACAGAAAGAGGTAAGGTGTTAGGAGATCTATAATGTGGAAGAATGTTAAACCGAAAACATACCTAGTGATGAATATGATTCAATATAATATGGAATTAGATGCAAAAATAGCGTAGGGTAAGAAATCACATATGTAAATCAACTATTTGTCACCCTTCAAGTGTCTTTTTAGTTGATTTCGTAAAGTTTTCTCTTTAAAACGTTTTCTTCAAAAATTATATTTGTTATTAGTTAAGATATATCTTCTCTTTACAATGTATCTTATATATAGACAATTAAGAGATATCATTGTGAAGAGCTACACATTTTCAAGGAAGAGAAACAATATATACTTAACAAAAAACACACATACATCGACGAAGGGTTGCGTTTATTCATTTATGGAGATTCTTAAAACTGCTAATTAACTAAACTGGTTCAATATGCTGTCTAATCATTGATACAAAACAACCATAACTAATATCTCCCACTCGTACATGATTGGGAGCATGTCAAATATAAGAGAAGATTTAAAGATCAAAGCAATGAATTCTAACTTAGAAAGCATACAACAAATGAACCGTGCGACCCTTGCGAGTACACAATACTCATGAACTAAATTATGCACCTATTACGGATACTAGCTACAACCCTAGAAAAACTTTGTTTTCAGCATGTCTTGTTGTTCCCAAAACTCATTCGTCTTTTATATTAGTCTAAAATATCTGATCCCTAAAGCATATATTAGACTTTCCTATATCATCTGTCTCACTATATCCAAACTCAACTAAGTGATACATTGACTGTCCAGCAGACACATATATTAGACGCACATCTCTCGAGGGCGGTGATTGGATAAGACAACTTCTTGGTGAGGATAAGTAGAAGAGGATTCTCTCGATGGCCCGATGCATAAAGAGAGCCCCCTCTCTCTCTCTCTCTCTCTCTCTCTCCTCTCTCTCTCTCTCTCTCTCTCTCTCTCTCTCTCTCTCTCTCTCTCTCTCTCTCTCTCTCTCTCTCTCTCTCTCTCTCCTTCTCTCTCTCTCTCTCTCTCTCTCTCTCTCTCTCTCTCTCTCTCCTCTCTCTCTCTCCTCTCTCTCTCTCTCTCTCTCTCTCTCTCTCTCTCTCTCTCTCTCTCTCTGACTCACTTCGAGTAGTATTAGCATATGTCTTTACTTATATCAGTTATGTGCCTACAAAAAAGTAACGACCGATTAATTTATTCATATCAGTACTGCAACCATCGTTGCCGCACGAGATTATAAAAAAGATTTTGATCAACCGGTATGATAATTATGCCGACTATTTTCGATCTCCATATAGATTTTCATATCTGAGACACCAGCTTTTCAATATGGCAAAACAAATAATAACATCAATATATAGACCAAACATAAGATGGTAGCTGCACAATTATTCTAGTCCTTATCGTCTTCTCATCCCAATGCAAGATTTTATTTTTTGTTCAACCAGTGCAAGATTATAATGCTATGATGTTTTAGTATCCAAAGAAAAAAAATATCAGCAAGGACCGTCGCCCTAAATATATCTCTCTCTGACCCGAATATCGAGGAGCCGTATTCACAACCATCTTTTGACGCGGGCGGCTGCCTAGTCCGCCGCTTCATCACCGTTCCGCTCCCCCCTTGCTCAACTTTATCGTTCTCGTCTCCTATGTCCTCCCGCTTTGCATCTCACTTCTCTGAGGCAAACCGTGTGTTTTCTCCGATGGAGGCAACTCTTCTGCGTGCACCAAAAGTTCGGTGGATGCTCACCGTGTGTTCTGTTAATCGCTTCTCTGGTTCCCAGAAAGCTCTTCCAAGTCGTGCCACTGCTAGTTCAGCTCTCTCACTCCACAGTCTTCCATCGTCATTCTAGATCTCATCTCCTGGTTCGTCGTTAACTATTCTCCCCTCCTTCTCACCGACGCTCCTCCAGGTCGACCGTTCTCTTCGTGAGTGGAGGAGAAACGAAATATTGTTATTCCGCCTCACCGATCCATATTTGTTGGTTCCCACCTCCCAGCTGTGTCATACCGTCGCTGTCTACAATCTGCCTTCACCAAAATAATCGGAGTCTACTGGCGAATTGATGCCTCTCCGCCGTGCTTATCCCATCTTCAACAGATCAGAGTTACGCCCCGCTTCCTTTGGCTCGCGTTTCATCCCAATCGACAGGCTCTCAGCGTTCGACGAAGCCAGAAGCTTTGTTAATGGGCTTGGACTTCATATTTTTGTTCTGGATGTGGAAAAGCCCACATTTAAAGGCCAGCTTTATTAAATCCAATTTTCACAGCCTACTATTATGTGGGGCAGTGTTTTCCATTTGCCTACTCTGCTAGAAATTTTGGTAGGTTCACCAGTTTTATCGAGACAGTTGAGCATAATTTCATATCTCTCTTTTCTTGAGTCTGATAATTTTCACTTATAGTGGGTTTACCGGGACCTTCTCATCGCCATCTGGCATCTCTTCTTTGAGAACACTTTCCCTCTTGCTTTATTGCAAAGAGTTGCCCAACTCTATAACTGTTTTGCTATCTTGTGTAGCAGTCTGTTTGCCTAAAGATACAACGGATTTCGCTTCGGTGTTAGTCCGAGTGCTGACTGGATATCAACGTCAACGATTCAATGTCTATTTCTCAAGATTCTCGCTCTGCTAAGATCCCTTGCCTTGACGCCTTCGAGTCTTCCTCTGAAGTCGCTGTCACCTTATTCTAGAGGTCTCTCTAGTTCTATTTTTATGTTGTATTGTCTTATGTTTGGAGAGCTTTGTATAACTCTCCTTCTAGTTGTAATCTGAACGATTAAAGATTTAATGAAAGTTGTGTTTATGAGCGCAAGACCACTAATACACCAACAACTTAACATAAGCACAACCTACTGCTTGCTGGTCAACCACATAGTTGGTTTGCCAATTTATTATTTTAATACACAATATTAAAGACAGAAGTCACCATCATGTTAGTACCTTTCAAAGTGTTATATTCATCTCAGCTCTAATATCGTAAGTAGTATGTAAGACCATGTATCCTCGTCTCTAAGTGGGGTCTTAATTTAATTTGACTTTTTTATTTAATAAAAATTGGCTAAGAAATGTTCTATATCTCTTATTTAAGAGACAGTTCTACGTTTTCTTAATTAAAAACTAAAGAAAACGTCACTTAAAAAAGTTAAGAACCCCTACTAAGAGACTTCCAATAAAACTTGCCCTAAGCCTTTCAAATCTGTAAATATTATTACATACCTCTCCGGAGTTCAAACCATTAATTAAGATCCAGAGGTAAGAACACATATACGCATATTTATGTCTATTTTGATTGAAAAAAGTTAAGCCAATTAAAACACTTAGATAACAAGCTATTGCTTAAAACTAGATGCGGGAACCTACGTCAAGATGCGAAAAGGGAAGTTTCCTGAAAACATCTCTCTATTAAGCAAGTGAAAGAATGGGTAAGAAATCACATAAAGAAATCAACTATTTTTCACCGCCTTCAAATGTTTTTCTCTAGTTGGAATTTCTTAAATGTTTTTTTTAAAATTTTACCCAATTTTTATTCTCTCGCAAAATTATACTTTGGGATATTAATTAAGATATACTTTTTCTGCTTTGCATGCTAGCTTATACTATAGAAAATTAAAGATATCACTGTGAAAGTTACATATTTTCAAGAAGCGAGACACCATATCTATGCTAGTTATTATAAAAAAGAGTTTGTCTCTCTCCTGAACAAAGACACGTTCACTAAATAGTGTCATATCGGGCGCGGACACGTGTTGTCGTCTATAAAGTGCAGCGTTTCATAAAGGAAACGGCTGTAATTCGTTTGGGCCTTCATCACTGTATGGGCTTCGCTCTAAAGAGATCATCTATACTAGGTTAAACGATGCGTTTTACATTTTTTGTTGTACCCGACTTCTTCTTCGGCCCTTCTCGAGTTCTAATGGCGATTCAGGTTTTCAGTGCGCTCTTGATCTTCTTCCTCAGTGACCGAGAGGATGCCAGTTACGGTTTGGTACTCTTAATCCCCTCCATTAATTTGTAGCCCACGA